>JBBPKE010000193.1:0-30788 GCA_038089095.1 Tylopilus orsonianus | reverse complement strand
TAAATTCTATTAATAGTAATGTACGTCAAATTAATAATATTATTATCAATATATTTATTTATCATATTATCATTAATTTGACTTACATTACTTGTAATAGAATTTATATTTATTTTAGATTGTATATTTAATTGTTCTGTAGTTATATTTACTAAATCTAAAGAATTATTTTTTTTTGAGAAATTTTTAATTTGTTTACTAAAAATTTGTAAACTTTTTAGTTTTCTTCTAAAAATTTTCATTTTAGTTTTAGAACTATTTTTAAAAAAACCATCAAAATGACCTATTACATATGAAGGATAATGTTCACTTCCTTTATATTTCTTATTCATAGAAAGAGTTAAATATAGTTTTTGTTTTAAACTTGAATAAAATAAAGGTATTATTTTTCCTGTTTTTATTTGATTATTTTCCATTTTCCTTAAAAAATTTAAGTTATTTTACTAACCTAATTAAATATATTCGAAAAAATATAAATAAAGTTATTAATTATCCATACGAGTATATGAAACACATTATATATTCTTTATTTACTTCTTTAATAATCAATTAAATACCTGATATTCTGTTAATATTGTGGAATACGATATATAATAAAATTATTAAATAAAAGCTGAAAAAGTACAAATACTTACTAAATTATATTCTCAACTCATACTTTTATAGTTTTTTGTGTTTGTTTTGTTTTTGTTTTCATTAAAAAGGAACAATTAAAGAAATTTAAAGAGGGGAGAAACAATATAAATAATAAGTAATATTAAAATTATAATAATTATTTAATTATTATATATTATATAGTATAGTTGATACTGAGACATGGATAGAGTCTAATACAACATTAGGAAATACTCCTAATAATATTGTAGGTAATAATAAAGAAATTAAAATAATAAATTCTCTTCTACTAATATCTAATACAATTACATTATTCATATTAGGTGAATAAGTACCATATGATATTCTATTATATAAGAATATAGAATAACAAGCAGATAATACTATACCTGTAGCTCCTAATGCTGAAATTATAGGATTCACTTCCCAGATCCCAATTAAAGATAATTGTTCACCTAAGAAATTTAAGCTTAAAGGTACACCTGTGTTACATAATGTAAAAATAAAGAATAGAATAGTGAAGATAGGCATATAAGTTACTAAACCTCTAATATATTTAATAATTCTAGTACCTGTTCTTTCATATATAACCCCACCAACACAGATAAATAAAGCAGGAGAAACAAAACCATGAGCTAAAGCTAATAAAATAGCACCTTCAATACCTTGAATATTATTAGAGAATAAGCCTAAAATAACTACACTCATATGAGCAATACTAGAATAAGCAATAAGAGTTTTAGTATCTTGTTGAATAATTGTAGTTAAAGATGCATAAATTAAAGTAATAATGGCAATAGTTTGAACTAAAGGGCCAAAATAATTTGTAGCATCAGGTAAGAAATTAATTAATATTCTAATATAACCATATGTAGCAAATTTTAATATAGTAGCTGCTAATAAAATAGATCCAGCTAAGGGACTATCAGCATGAGCTCTATATAACCAGCCAGTGAAAGGCCATAAAGGAGTTTTTATCGCAAAAGCTAAGAAAAAGGCTAGCCATAAAATTTTTTGCGCATCAGCATTAATATCTATTAATGATAATAATTGGAAATCTGTAGTACCTGCTAAATTAAAAATTTGTAAAATAGCTAATAACATAAATAAAGAACCAAATAATGTATATAAGAAAAATAAATTAGCCGATCTAAATCTAAATTCTCCTGATCCGTAGACAATTATTATTATAAATAATATGGGTAATACACTTTCAAAAAAAATGTAAAATACAAATAAATCTAATACTAAAAATAAAGCTAATTGTAAAGTTTCTAAAATTAAGAAAGCAATTAAAAATAATTTCAAGTTAGAATTTATTTTATAAGCATTAGAAATGATAGCAATTGGAGTAATGAAAGTAGTTAATAATATAAAATATAAAGATATTCCATCAACACCAAAATTTAAATGCCCAAAAGTTAAATAATCAAATTCAGAAACAAATTGAAACTGAGTTGTATTAGAATCGAAATTTAACCATAAGATAATAGAAATTAATAAATTAATTAAAGAGGTAGTTATAGCGATAGTTCTCATTTTCGAATTACTATTTATAGTATTTTCTTGAATAGATAAAATAAATAAAGAACCTATAATAGGTATAATTAATAATAAAGTTAACATCTTTTCTTTTGTTTATATGTTTGTTGTTTGTTGTGTGTATTTATTGTTATTTCCTAAATGTAGTATTTTTCCTTAAAAAAAAAAAAGAAATTAATGTTTAGAAGCTAAATTAGGTATTAAAGAGAAGAATAAAGCTGAAATATAGATAACAATTAATCTAAATTCAGAGATAAAAGAAGTATCAAGCAATAAAGGTGCGAATACTAAGAATACTAATGATAATATTCCTATAGTAATGTATAAAGAATAAGTAGTAATAACACCAGTATCTAATTTAGCAATATTATTAGCAGTATTTTCTAATGCTGAAGCTAAGCCATAAGGACCTAATAATTCAATTACTCCTCTATCTAAGACTTTAGATATAGTATTACCAGTTAATAATCCTCCTGAAATAAGATAATAGTTATAAATTACATCAAAGAAATACTTTCCGTTAAGGAAAGTATAAATATTTCTACCTAAAGCAGAATCAGTTAAATTAATAATAAAATCTGGATATACATGATATAATAATATGGCACTTATAGCACCAAATAATGATAATAAAGTAGGTAATAATTTTATTACTAAAGGTAAACTAAATTCAGCTTCAATAATTGAAATATTCTTTGGATTAATGAAAATAGAATTAGCAAAAAAATCTGAACCTACTCCAACAAATAAATCAGAGAAAACAAATCCAAAGAATATACTAAATAAAGCTAAAATAAATAAAGGTATAACAACAGCAAAATTAGATTCATGAGAATTTAGATAAACATTTCTAATACCATTAGGTATCGTTAAGAATACTAAACTTATTAATCTGAAAGAATAAAAAGCTGTTAAACCAGCTGTTAAACTTCCTAATAGATAAGCATAAACACCTGAAAAACTGTATTGTCCATAAGCTAATTCTATTATTAAATCTTTACTGTAGAAACCTGTTAACCATGGAGTAGCTAATAAAGATAAAGATCCTACTAACATAGTAGTATAAGTAAAGGGTAAGAATTTAATTAAACCTCCCATTTTTCTAATATCTTGTTCATCGGCGAAACTATGAATAACAGCACCAGCACCTAGGAATAATAATGCTTTAAAGAAAGCATGATTAACTACATGCATTAAAGCTACATTATATTGACTTAAACCTACAGCCATTACCATATAACCTAATTGTGATATTGTACTGAAAGCGATTATTCTTTTTAAATCATTTTGCACTAATCCACAAGTAGCAGCAAAAAAAGCTGTACTTGCTCCAATTAAAGTAATTATTAATAAAGCAGTAGGACTAAATTCTAAAATAGCAGAGGATCTAATTAATAAATATAAACCAGCTGTAACTAGTGTAGCAGCGTGTAATAAAGCACTTACTGGTGTAGGAGCTTCCATAGAACCAGGTAACCAAGAATGTAAAGGGATTTGAGCTGATTTAGCCATAGCTCCCATCAATAATAATAAACTAATTATTGTTATAGCTGTTTCATTCATAAAAGGTACTAAACTAAAGATTGTAGAATAATCAACAGATCCGAATAAGGCAAATAATGCAAAGAATCCTATACTTAACCCCATATCACCTACTCTATTCATAGTTAAAGCTAATATAGCTGCTTTATTGGCTTGAATTCTAGTGAAATAATAGTTAATTAATAAATAAGAAACTACTCCAATACCTTCCCAACCTATAAACATTACAAAATAATTAGCTCCTGAAACTAGTAATAACATGAAAAATGTGAATAAAGATAAATAAGAGAAAAATCTTGGATTGTGAGGATCTTCAGCTAAATAAGAAGTTGTATATATATGAATTAATGTAGAGATATATAGTACAGGAATAAACATAGCTACAGTTAATTGATCAAATAGGAATTCCCATGAAATATACAGAAATTCTGAATCTATCCAATTAAATAAATAAACTGAAACAGGAGAATTACATATTCCTACTTCATAGAATGCTATTGTAGCTAATAAAGAAGAAATAGATAAACAAGTACATGTAATAATATGAGATCCTGTTATACCTATTTTTCTACCCAAAAATCCAGACACAAAAGATCCTAATAAAGGAAAAATTAAAATTGATAAATACATAAAATTTTAGGATCTAATAGAAATATTTCCTCTTAATCTATAAAAAGCCACTAAAATACTTAACCCTATAACTGATTCAGCTCCAGCTATAGATATAATATATATACTGAAAGTTTGACCTATATTATCATCAAATCCAAATGAACTAATTAAAATTAGTACAGTTACAGCAAGAAGCATAATTTCTATAGCAATAATCATTAAGATTATATTTTTTCTATTTAAAATAAATCCTAAAATTCCGATTAAAAATAATAATATTGATAGATTCATAAGTAAAATAAAGCTTTAGTACCCTTAAGGACATTTAATAATTCTAATTTAATTAATTAATTAATTAATTAGACATTTATAATCTAATTGTTAATTATTAATTTTTTTTGAAAAAGTAAATTATTATTTAAAAAAGTCTACTTTTTAGTAAATAAGTTTATAAACTTATATTTTATTGAAGATTTTATAATGGAAATTAAATTTAAATTTTAAAAATTTATCTATATAGATATAGGAAGAAATGTTTTAATAACATTAATTTTTAATAACGAATGTTAATTATGTTAATAACATTAACATTAGAATTATAATCCTCCCCAATAGTATACAGCAATGAATAAAAATAACCATACTATATCCACAAAATGCCAATATAAAATTGCTGATTCACATCCTTGGTGATGAGTATTTGTTATATGATAATTTATAGTTCTAACTAATTGTACTACTATAAACAAAGTTCCTACTATAACATGGATACCATGTAAACCAGTTGAACAGAAGAAAGCACTTCCAAAAACTGAATCTGAAATTGAGAAAGATGCATTAGCATATTCTAAATATTGTAAGAAAGTAAAAAGAACAGCAAATAAAACAGTTAATTCTAATCCTCTTAAAGTATCTTTTCTGTTTCCGTTAATTAAAGCATGGTGTCCATAAGTTACGAAAGCACCTGAAGATACTAATAATATAGTATTTAATAATGGTATAGCAAAAGGATTTAAAGGTGTTATTCCTTGAGGTGGCCATACCCCCCCTATTTCAATAGCAGGAGTTAAACTAGAATGGAAGTAAGCCCAGAAAATACTTAAGAAAGCAAAAACTTCACTAACAACAAAAAGTATGAATCCGATTTCTAAACCTTTTTTAACCTGTTTTGTGTGATATCCACCTAAAGTTGCTTCATTACCTACATCTCTAAACCAGAAAGCCATCCCACCTAGAGTTAAGATAAATCCTAACTCTAAAATAAGATCACCTAAATAATAACCTTGCATGTACATTACAGCTCCTATAGTTGTATTAAATAAAGCAAAACTTAATACTATAGGCCATGGAGAAATTTCTACTAAATGATAAGGAAAAAATTGAAAATTATGTAATTTTACCATAATAAATTAAATTTTGATCTAAATTATAAATTAATTAAAAAAAAACACTCTACGAAACTATACATAGTAAATAAATACAAAAATATTAGAAATTATATAATAATTAAACTAATTATAGATGTAATAAGATTATAGTTATATAATTAATTGAGTCTAAATATATAAATATAGAGAAAAAAATTTAGACATCATTATATTTAATAAAACACATCATATTCATGTTTTTAGTAGATTGCTTAAGAATAATATAAATTTATATTATAGTTACTTTTACAAAAACAAAAACAAAACAAAAATAAACTATAATTAATAAGGAGGGAGTTTTATAATATATTTATATATGTAAATTTGAACATAATTTAATATTTTTCAGTTATTAAGTTATTCTTCTGTAGCTATATCTATTAAAGTATTTTCAACTAAACCTATTACAGGTACAATTACCATAAACCATGCAAAATAGAAGAATGTTGAAACCTGCCCAATAAATACAAAAGGTTCATTAGGATGTTGTGACCCAATCCACATTAAGATGAAGAAATTAAACACAAAGAACCAAAAAGCTAACTTCATAGCAGGTCTAAATTGGCTTCCTCTTTGTCTTGATACATCTACAATAGGTAATATTAATAGGATTAATAATGACCCGAACATAGCTAATACTCCTAATAATTTATTAGGTATTGATCTTAAAATAGCATAGAATGGCAATAAGTACCATTCAGGTACAATACTTGCAGGAGTACTCATAGGATTAGCTTCAATATAGTTATCACTATGTCCTAATAAGTTTGGATAATAAAAAACCATTACCGATAAAGCTAAAAAGAAGAAGAAAATTGTTACAAGATCTTTAAACATATAATAAGGATGAATTGCATATCTATCACCATTTGATGATATCCCGTTAGGGTTGTTAGATCCGTGTGTGTGAAGAGCAATTAAATGAGCTAAAGCTAAAGCAGCTAATAAAAATGGTAAAATATAATGTAATGAGAAGAATCTATTTAATGTAGCATTAGATACTGAAAATCCTCCCCAAATTAATTCTACTAAATCTTGACCAAAAACAGGAATAGCACTTAATAAATTAGTAATAACAGTAGCACCCCATAAACTCATTTGACCGTAAGGTAACACATATCCTAAAAAGGCAATAGCCATCATTAAAATTAAGATTATAACTCCAATTGACCAAGCTAATACTCTAGGTGTTTTATAAGAACCATAATAGATATTTCTACCAATATGTCCATATACAAAGATAAAAAAGAAAGAAGCTACATTAGCGTGAGTATATCTAATTAACCAACCATTATTAACATCTCTCATAATATGTTCTACACTATTAAAAGCAAAATCAACATGAGGTTGATAATGCATAGCTAAAAAACATCCTGTTAAGATTTGAATTACTAAGCAAGTAGCTAATAATGATCCAAAATTCCATAAATATGAAATATTTGAAGGTTGTGGTGAATCTACTACATAAGAATTAAATAATCTAAGTAAAGAGTGACTTTTAAGTAATCTCATTATAAATTAGAATTGTAATATAAATTTATTTAATAAAATTTAATAATTAACTACAATAGTAGTAATAATTAAACTAGCAGTTATTATAAATAACTGATTAAAATAGAATATTTTTAATTTTTTAATTTAATTATATCTTTTCTTTTTTTTTTTTTAATTATAATTTATTCACTGTAACAATAATTTCCTCTTTATAAAAATGTATAGATTAAATCTATACAGAATATATATTAAATATAAGCCCAAGAAGATTTGAACTTCTACGGTTATCTCATCAAGATAACATTCTACCCTTAAATTATAGGCTTTATTTAAGTAATAGCGTAAACTTAAGTATTATATTAACTTTTTTTTTTAATGTTAAAATAGAGATATTTTATTAACTTCTTTTAAGTTATTTTTATAATAAATATAAAAATATTAATTTGAAATTTACCTATTTTATACCTTAAAGTTCTATTACGTAATACTTGGAGGGAAAATTAATATAAAATTTAATATGTATAATACAATAAATATAAATATATTATTATTAAAAATAATATAGTTTATAAATATTAATAATAATTAGAGATTTTTAACTTTAATTAAGGTAAGTGAATATTAGTAAGGTGCTATATCAAATGCTACTAATAGACTAGGTACTAATATAATAAAGGCTACAGCTATAGGCAATAAATTAATCCAACATAAAGAAATTAACTGATCGTATCTTAATCTAGGTAAAGTAGCTCTGAATAAAACAAATAAGAAACAGAATATACATGTTTTTAAACCTAAAATAATAGATTGTAAATTTATAAATGAACCATTAACTAATATTTCTGGAAAATTATATCCTCCTAAAAATAATATAGCTGTTATACAACTAAATAAAACAATAGAAGAATATTCAGCTAAGAAAAAAAATACAAAAGGAACTGAAGAGTGTTCAGTGAAGAAACCTGCAACTAATTCAGATTCAGCTTCTTGTAAATCAAATGGTGTTCTACTTGTTTCAGCTAAAATTGAGATAAAATAAAATATGAATACTGGTAATAATGGTATTATAAACCATATTGATTGTTGTACTTCGATAATAGTGGAATAATTAAATGAACCGGCTAATAAAATAATAATTAAAATAGCAGAACTTAAAATTAATTCATATGATATCATAGCTGCAGTTGATCTTAAAGAACCTAAAAAAGCATATTTGGAGTTAGCTGACCATCCTGCAAATAATATTCCATAAACTCCTAATGAAGATAATGCTAATGTGTAAAAAACTCCTAATGAAAAATCAAATAAAGTTAATCCTTGACCAAATGGGATTATACCCCATCCTAATAAACTAAAGATTAAAGTAGAAACAGGAGCTAAATAGAATAAAACTTTATTAGATTGACTTGGAATAACTGTTTCTTTCAAGATTAATTTTAAAGCATCCGCAAAAGGTTGAAGTACTCCATAATAACCTACTACAGTAGGTCCTACTCTTCTTTGGTGAGCAGCTAATTGTTTTCTTTCTATAATTGTCATAAAGGCTACTGATAATAACATAGGTAATAATACAACTAATACGTCAATTAAATTAATTAATATATTAATAATAGTCAATAAATAATTATTTATCATTAAGTGTTATAAACAGGATTTTAAAATCTACCCTTAATTTTCTATTTTAATGAGTAATAATAAGAATAATTGCAATGTAAATAAGATTATTACACTATAAACAATATGATATAAAATCACGATTAAGTTAATATATATTAGGATGAGTATTTTTGTTCCTTTTTTATTAAATAAAAATTTTTATCCTAATATTAGAATAATTAATTATATTTCTTAAAAAATTTTTCACACTGTGACAATATTTTTAAATCTAAATTAGATTATATTAATATATATTCTCTTTTGGATTCGAACCAAAATTTACACTTTAGAAGAATGATGTTCTAACCATTGAACTAAGAGAATTAGCTATTTAGAGAGTTAAGAAGGAATTGAACCTTAAATACATTAAACTTTGCAGGTTTACTACAGAACCATCTGTAAACTTAACCCTTAATTAAATTTTCTATTCTTAGAATACTATTATTTAATAGAATATAGTTAGAACTGAAGCTTTGCATTAGAAAAACAAAAAAAACAAAAAACAAAAAAACAAAAACAAAATAAAAATAAACTTTAAACTCCCTCCTTTTAGAAATTCTTACCAGGTTTGAACTGATTATTTTTGAGATTTTAAATTTAAAGATAAATTGTAAAAAAATTTAGGTATCTTTTTTTTGACGATGGAATTCTACCAATTAAACTATGGAATCGGCCACTTTTTTTAGGATTTTACCATCAATTCTGATCTCTTTTAACTTTAAAATTAAACCAAATTAAGTGTATTATATGGAGCATCTTATTGTAATTTAACCACAAAATCTTGGTTAAATTAGGCCAATGCTAGGCCAATCTAGCTAAAGATGCTTAAGAATTATTATATATTAATGTTTTTTTAGTAAACGTATTTTAAAGTTTTGGTTGAAAAATTTGGAAAAATTTGTTAGAACAAGCTAATTATTTAGAGTCACGAGGCTTAGGTAAAACTCTTTTTATATAATGTGTCTCCACTAGTACACTATATTAAAATATCTTAGAGATAATTGTATATACTTATAATTAAGCATGTAAATTGAGTAGGGGAGTGAATAATAAAACAAAACACAAAAAATTTTTTAATTCACACGTGATATCTAATTTATTTAGTTAGGTAAATTCATATATATAATAGTAATTTTTTTTACTAAAATATTAGTTTAACAAAAAATTTTTATTGGTATAAACTTATCTTACGCAATTAATCTGTTATATGTGAATAAACTGAAAAATTTTACGTCTCTTATACTAATAAACCCTTAACTATCTTAATAGGGATATCAAAAAAATATAAAAATGGGATCCTATTAATGAGAATTATATTACTTATATAAAAAGTTAATAGGTCTAACTTTGCTTTACTTAATTATTCAGATTGTTAACTATTTATTAGTATTAGCTAATTTTGTGATATATACTCTTATTACTTGTTGTAATGTAAAATAAGGTAAAACAGATTTAGACATAATAAAAATTAAATAAATTATAGCTAATAAAGCAAAAGATAATTGATTTACAAAATAAAATGGTAAAAGTTGTGGCATATATATTATATGTTTATTATTCTATTTGGCTCTTTAATGAACTATCTCTACTTACATATATTATATATTTTAAGTATAAGATAAACAATTATATTTATCGTTAAATGAGATAATTAGGGTTTTTTTTAAGATAATTAAATATAAAATTTTACTACAAATGTATTGTAAAGATTAAAAAAGAAAATCTTGTAAAACCTTTAATGATTTTATTAAAAAATATTATAATAGAAAGAGGTTTGTTGTTAACCTTTAATAAAATTATTCTAAGATTAATTTAAATAGTTTATAATTAATAAAAAGTGTAGATAATAAAAATTATCTACACTTTTATCTTTTGAGTTTAATTTTTTAGTTATTAAATATACGAGTAATCAGACTTGAACTGATCACATCTACTTGGAAGGTAGAGGTTATACCAACTTAACTATACTCGTTAGATTTAAATTATATCACTCTTTTAATTTATATTTATAGTGTTTTTAATATTTATGGAGGGGAGATAAATTTCTAATTAATATTAAAAAAAAAATTATGAGTATAATAATAAGAAGGCAATCATTAATGAGAATAATCCTGTAGCTTCTGCTAAGGCGAATCCTAAGATAGCGTAACCGAATAATTGTCCTCTTAATTGAGGATTTCTAGCAGTAGAAGCGATTAATGAAGCAAAGATTTGTCCGATACCTAATCCGGCACCAATTAAACCTGAGCAAGCTAATCCCGCACCGATGAATTTTGCTGCAGCTAACATATTTAAAACATAAACATAAAGATAGTGTCTGACGTATATTATAATTTAAATAATATTACTCTTTTAGAGTAATATTATGAAAGTATTATTAGTATATTATACAAAATTAAATTTTCCTTTAAATTATTACGAGTCCTACCAGATTCGAACTGGTACCTTACTAAGCGACAATTAGAAACTCTACCTATTTAAGCTAAGGACCCTTTTTATTAGAATATAAAATTATAGTTTTCAAGAGCAAGGCGACTCGAACACCTAACAACGATTTTGGAGATCACTATATTACCAATTATACTATGCTCTTTAATTATATTTAAAAATATACAATAAAAATACTTTATATAAAAGTAGTACATTTATAATTAAAACCCCAACAAACAAAACAAAACATAAAAACAAAAACAAAATTTTGTTTTTGTTTTATTATAAAGGAAGTAAAGAGATTCGAACTCTTAACCGTTTCATTAAAAGTGAAACACTCTACCTTTTGAGTTATACTTCCAACTTATATACTTTCAATTTAAGGTAGAGATACCTAATAAGATATTTAATTCCAAATTTTGTGTTTTATTGACTAAGTATTAGAAATTAAGCATAAACCTTATTAATTAGAAAAATTTTAATTATTAGAGTATAACTCTATCTTGAGTTACCCCGATTCGAACGAGGAAATTCTTCGCCAAAGGAAGACGTTTTGCCAATTAGACTATAACTCAGAAAAAAAAACATAGATATATTATTTATATATTCTTTATATACTCTTTTATTTTGAATAAATCTGCCTAAAGGTGGACTTGAACCGCCATCGACTTATTACAAGTAAGTAATTTTACCAATTAAACTATTCAGGCTATATATAAATTATTATTAATAGTAATTTGATTTAATAGTTAAATGCCTCGGAATGGAGTCGAACCACTGTCTTTCGATCTTCAGTCGAACGCTTTAACCCTTAAGCAACCGAAGCTTATTAATATTAACATATAGTTTGGAGAAAGATAGACTCGAACTATCATTACAGTAGTGCAAGTACAGTTGATTACCAATTATCAGATTTCCCCTTTAAATTGTCGTTAAATTTTTTCTAAATCTCTTTTAAAATAATAACAAGTTATTAAAATATTAAGGTAGTATTAATTAAAAAAAAAAACAAAATTCTTAATTTTTTGTTTTGTTTTTATTAAATTCACTTGGTATAAAACTAAATTTAATTTATTCGCTTAGAATAGACACAGGAGGGGAGCAAATTACTATTATTCTAACTTATTAAAACTTCAAAAATTAATTAATTATCATTATTACATTGAATCTACCCAAGCTAAATAATCTTGAACTGATACTGCTTCCACAGCTATAGGCATAAACCCGTGCCATGTACCACAAAGTTCTGAGCATTGACCATAGAAAGTACCTGTTCTTTCAGCTAAGATAGAACATTGATTTAATCTACCAGGTGTGGCATCAATTTTTATTCCTAATGATGGAACAGCAAAACTATGGATTACATCTGCACCTGTCACAATTAATCTTATGTGACAATCTACAGGGATAATCATTTTATTATCTACATCTAATAGTCTAAATTGACCTAATTCTAAATCTGATTCAGGAATCATATATGAATCAAATTCAATAGATTGCCCACTTTCTGTAACATAATCACTATATTCATAAGACCAATACCATTGATGACCTACTACTTTAATAGTTATAGTAGGTGAAGTAACTTCATCTAATAAATATAATAATCTAAAACTAGGAAAAGCAATCACTGTTAAAAGTAAAGCTGGTGTAATAGTCCAGATTAATTCAATTAAAGTACCATGGTTAAGATATTTATGTACAATAGGAGATTTTTTATAACTATAGAAGTATATAATAGACCCTAAAGCCCAGAAAACTCCTACACAAATAACAATTAAATAAAAGAAAATAGAATTATGTAAATCAACAATACCTGTAAAGGCTGGTGAAGCTGAATCTTGGAATCCTAATTGCCAAGGTTGAGGTGCATCATTATATAAAGTATTAAAAATTGATATATTTTGTAACATTGTTTGTATTAAAAATATTTTTATTTATCAGTCTTAGTTTAATTTGACAGTATTAATATAAACACTGAATATATTACCTATAAGTATACATATATAAACATTATATATTATAAAATTTATATAAATAAGGTATTACTAAAATTTATCTTAATCAATTCTTTTATTAAAATTTTTATTTTATTGCTAGAGAATAAATTCTATTAATTTTAACAAAATCGAAGAATAAATGATTTGTTCCTTTTAATATTAATAATTTAAATGAAGATAATTATTTAAAGTATTAATATATAATAACTATAGTAAATAGTATTTATTAATTAAGTTACTCAAAATTTTTACTTATTTTATTTACCTATTACAATAGTATTATACTAATTTAATTAGGACAACCTAAAACATCAAGTCTATTTTAAAAATTAGTAATGCTAAACTTACGATTTTACAATCAATTCATTTGCATCCTATCTAAGAAATGATCTATTTCTTTATTTATGGATTTTTAATCTCTTTGTGTATTATTACAATATTTTGTAGCTCATATTGTAAAATATACGTAATATACACACATATATTTTATACTACCTATCAATATAGTTAACTATAGTATAAACTGTAGTATACCTATTTATACCGATTACAAGAAATGATTTAAATTAGGAAAGTAATAATAACCATTCGTGATAGTTAACAAAGAGAAATCCATTGATAGTATCTAGGGGATAGATTCGAACTTGATATACTTTCAGTAATTATCTAATATGTTTGTGGCTACCCAACTATGCAAAAATTTGATAATTTGATTTAATCAATTAAAAACTAAATATACCAAATTATATGTTTTACAATTGGTACACTAGAGAAACACAGCCTATTGGTCCTTTCGTACTAGAAGGTCTGCCCCTTTTTACTATTTTTGCCTCAAAAGGATAGGGACCATACTGACTCACGTCGTATTAAACCCAACTCATGTAATTTTTTAATCGGCGAACAGCCGAACCCTTCCAAGGTTTTGCCCCTGGAGGATAAATTAAGTCGACATCGAGGTCCCAAACAGCCAGGACAATGTGTACTCTCGCTGGCTATTAGGCTGTTATCCCCAGCGTAACTTTTATCAATTGATCCCTGTCTATTCCATAATATAGCAAGGGGTCACTATGCCCTACTTACGTATCTGTTCGACTATTAAGTCTGTCAGTTAAGCATGCTTACCGTCATTGCACTCTACAGAACCTTTCATGGTTCATTAACTTCCATTTAATTTCTAGCATACCTTATTAATGAAATATGTAAATTGATTTTAAGTAATTATTTAATTAATAATTAACAAAAACAAAATTTATTTGTCAGAATATTTACCATTTAATTTTAGTAAATATTATCTAAAATTTTAATCTATTTGGATGTACTTTGCTACTCTATTAAAGACGACCGCCCCAGTCAAACTGCCAACTAGTCAGCTATTTCCTCTTAAATTTTATAAATAAGAAGATAAATACCAGTTCCACCTCAGACCTAAGGTTTTCCATAGTTGTCTAATCGACTCCCTATTCTCTGTATAACCGAGGTTATAGAACGTTTATATGATAACTAGCTACAGTAAAGCTGCATGGGGTCTTCCCGTCCTCTTTGAGGTAACCCGCATCTGCACGGGTAATTCAATTTCACTGAGCAAGTTGTAGAGACAGTGAAGCCATCGTTAAATTATTGATACCGGACCACATTTAATGGCCAATTTATTTTGCTACCTTAGGATCCTCATAGTTAAGACCGCTATTAACCAATTTTTTATAAAGAAACAGTTACCTATTTTTATTACTTATTAATATGGCATTGGGCAAATCTCACTATCTATACTATTATTTTCATAATTGCAGATAGTTGTGTTTTTAGTAAACAGTCGGGGCTTCCGATTTTGTGCCACCATATAATTAAATTAATAGGAGTTATTAATAAAATAAATTCATGGTTCCTCTTCTTGTCGAACTTATGAGGATAATTTGCCGAGTTCCTTAACAACTTTTAGCTCTACGCCTTAGTATACTCTACCTACGAACCTGTGTCGGTTTAGGGTACGGTTGTGCTTAGAAACTTTACTTAAAAAAAACTAACCTAAATCATTAAATTACTTATTAATCAGCTCTCACTAAATTAAAATTTAATTTAACCTCTACTAATTTAGTATTTTTGCTTATACTAATATAAATTTAAATATTTAATAATAATCAAATGACTAGTTTGATATTATTTTAATACAATTTATATATTTTTTTGATATAAAACTATTAGAATATTCACTCTAAAATTATAAAATTATAAGACTAAATTAAATATAGAATCGAAGTTATTCAAAAACATCTTTTTCCTGGTCCAATTAAATATAAATTTACTATAATATTTTATTATTTAAATATTATAATCATATTAAATATTCACTTAATATAATACAAGAACAGTTCAAAATTAACTTTAATAAATTGTCTAAATTTTGATTAAAGTTAATCTTCTATTCTTTATAAGTAATTATAAAGAAATTCCATGTGTAAATTTGATTCTCCATATGAACTTTCAAAGCTATACTCATCAGTCAAAACGTTGGTTTTGTACCTTAGAGACCGCATTAACATTAGTAGATTTAATCTTTAGCTAATAACCCTTTCGTATTCGGCGAGAAAGTTTAAACTTTCTTTTTACGTTACTCATGTCAGCATTATCTCTTCAGATTCCTATGTTATAACAATGTAACACTGTCAATTTTAGGTTTGTATCCCTTTCCTAGAAGAATATTTTCTTTGAATTATCTGAATGTTCTACTACCTAAGTTTTAAATATTAAAAAATAATTTCTAATATTAAAAATTAACACGATATCGGTTGATTATTTTAGACCCGTTAAATCTTCGGAGCAACAATCTAAGGGCTGATACGTTGATACACGTTCATTATAAGTAGCGACTACCAGGCTCACTTTTCAACTGCATTCAATTTGTCACTTCCTTTATTTCACTTAATAATCATTCGGGACCTTAATCAGTGTTCACGGCTGTTTCCGTCTTGACTATCCAACTTATCATGAATAGTCTGAATATCTACCAATTATTTATGCAATTCCGAGATTTATTTCCATTGGTAAGATTTTTAAGTCCCCGCAAATTAAACTCCTATTAAATTTAATTAATATTTGTATGGAATTACCGTGCTGTACCTTCATAAATATTATGTAGATGTCATACTGAAATATGTTTCGTAGAAAACCAGCTATCACCAGGTAAGATTGGCATTTCACCGCTTTCCAATAATCTTCGGAGAATAATGCAACATTCATCCGTTCGATCCTTTATTAATCTGTTCTTGGAAAGATCACCTGGCTTCGGGTCTAATAGTAGTAACTTTTCCCATATTAGAATATTGTTATAAAAATATAGTCGCTTTCGCTTAGGCTTTTACCTTGCTACTCCTATTAACTTGCTGACCCATTATGCAAAAGGTACGCCATCGTCACGTATTCATTTTATGACTTTGACTGCTTATAGAGTTACTAATTCATGATCTATTTCACTGCGTGTTGTTTACATTCGTTCGAACAATGTTCGATAAGAACTAATATTATTTGTATCTTTATTTCTTTTTTTACATGTAATATTATTCTACACTCTTTTCAACTTTTCCCTCACGGTACTTTTCACTATCGCTAAATTTATAAATACTTAGCCTTAGAGGATGGTTCCCCTATATTCCGACAAGTTTACTCTCATCGTACTTAAATAAATAAAAATCTAACATATAAAATACAGGTCTCATAAATTCACCTTCTTAGTTGTAATCGTAATTACTATGTATAAATCATATTATATCATATAATAAAAATTTATCGTATCTATCTATACTCATCAAGCATTTATTTATTAAAAATAATAAATATTTCATCTATTAAAGAGAATAATTTAAATTATGAAAAATATAATAATAGTCAATATTCCTCCATTAAATTTAAATTTAATTAAATTTATTTAACTAATTCATATATTTTTTACTTAATTTTTTTACACAAGCTATAAGTTTAAGAATTTATTAAGTTTACTTACTTTAATGCTATAGTGATAATTTTTTATTATCTGTTAGATTTTTGGCTAGTCCGATTTCACTCACCATTACTCTCGGAGTCTCGGTTGATTTCCTTTCCTTTCCTTATTGAAATGTTTTACTTCAGGAAGTTTTAATAAAAAGGTTTCCCTTAGGACTGTCTCATCTCTTATTTTTCTTATTCTTAATAAATTATAGGAATATAATTATTAATTTTTTTTAAAAATGTAGACTTTTGGCTATGGAGCCTCCTTTTATATAAATTTGCTAGTAATCCTTAATAACCCCTTTAAAATACTCATTTGTTATTTGATGTTGTACAATATTGTCATCGATACTTTTATATTTTTTGAAAAGATTAAAATTTTTATAAAACCTAAAAGAGGTAAGATTAGTTTAATTGGTAAAATGACGTCTTGTGGCGACGATGTTCAGAGTTCGAGTCTCCGATCTTACCCTTTAAAGTAATAAAATTTATTATATCTTTTTTTAGAAAAAGGGTATTTTAAGATACTTCTATTCTACTCTTTGAACGTTGCTCTCATCCTGGGGATTTTATCAAGATCTCTTGAATACAGTTTTAAGAATTTTAACCTAAAATCACTATAACTTTCGGGGAGGAGAGGGCTTAAATTTTTTAGAAGTACTATTTAATTCTTTAATTCATCCCAGATAAATTTATTGGTTCCTCATTATATTGAATATTAGGATTATCTTTACCTTAAAAATCAATTATATTAACATTATATTGGGTATTATTATCTTTATCTAAAGAGGATTGAATAGAAACGGTACTACCAATGTAATTTCTGAATTTTATCTACTAAAGAAGATCCTTTAGAAGGTAAATTAGAAGTAGAAGGTTTAGGTGTTTGATCTGGAAATAGAATTGGAGAATACAGATTCATTACATTCTTTAGGAATTTCTGAATTAATTAAATCATTAATTTCTGTAGAAATATAATCTGGTTTATCATCATTATATTTAATATAATTAATAATACCTGGATAGTTATTATATATGGGAATATTCCAATTTTAGTTCATTTTAAAATTTTAATGATATAAAAATTTTTATATAAATAATTAGTCTTTTAAACATTTTTAATTAATAACAATTACACGCAAGGAATAACCTCTATAAATAAACTTATATACGTAAGGAATAACCTCTATATATAAACTTATATACGCAAGGGATAATCTCATAAATACTCATAAATATCATATTTTATATTATTTATGACCTCTTTCTTTGAAAGATTTTTGTTGAAAACAAAACAAAAATATAATATATATTATAAGTATTTAATTATTTTGCTACCGAAAAAAGGAATTGAACCTTTATTTTACCATCATGAAGGGTACGTTCTACCGTTAAACTATTTCAGTGGAGAAGTCAAATATAAAGAAAATAAAAATTTATACTAAATAAGTGACAATGAGTTAGAATAAATCTCTATAAGACAAATTTAGTTAATATAAATTATTCTGATTGATCTTACATTATATATAATAATATATATTATATTAGGTTAAATAAAGGGTTTTCTATTTTCAAATTTAAACGTTTAATTTTGAAATTTAACAAACTTTAGTGTTAGATTTTTATTTAATTATTTATTTTAATATTTTCTCTAAGAGTTCCATCAAGTTATTTTGTATTTTTCACTAAAATTTTATTTTTATTAAAATTAATATTTATTAAAATAATTAATTTATACCTTGAACCTTCCTAAATTCCTGTAATGTTATTATTTAATTGAGAAATAATCAATTAAATATAATTATGTTTAAATCCCAGTTTTAGATTTCTAAACTCTCTTTTAAAATTTTAATTACTATACTTAATAAATTTAATTTTAGGTCCCATAAGAAAAATAAAAATATAAACACAGGGAGGGGCGAAATAAATTAAATTTCAGATTAGTGTAATTCGATAGCATCTTTAATATAAGAACAAACTAAAAGAACGAATACATAAGCTTGTATAAATGATACAGCTAATTCTAATCCTGTAATAGCTAAGAATAAAGCAAATGGTAATAAAGTTAATACAAAGATTATTAACCCACCTGAAAACATTTTAAATAAGAATGTAGATAAGATTTTTAATAATGTATGACCAGCTACCATATTAGCGAATAATCTTATACCTAATGAGAAAGCTCTAGCTAAATAACTTATTAATTCAATTAAAACTAATAAAGGAACTAAAGCTAAAGGTGTCCCTGAAGGAATAAAGAACGAGAAGAAGTGTATTTTATGAATAGATAAACCTAACAGAGTTACACCAGTTAATATAGTAAATGATAAACCTATTGAAACTATTATTGAAGTTGTAATAGTAAATGTATAAGGGATATTACCGACTAAATTAGAACATAAAATAAATAAAAATAAAGAATAAATAAAAGGTAAATAAACTTCTCTACCTATTTGATCTCTTACTATAGTATTTATACTTGCAAATATACTTTCTAATAAGATACTTTCTTTATTAGGTATTAATTTAATTTTTCTATTAAAATTTAAATTAGTTTTATCTTTACCAGTATTTTTATGTATAAATAATATAAAAGATATCACTAATACTGTAAATACAGCTGAATTTGTAATAGTAAAAGAAGTATTTAATAATAAAGGAGAATTATAACTAGCTAAACTAACTACTTCAAATTGTTCTAACGGAGAATTTATAAATAAATTATTTAAGTTATTTAAAACCATTTTTATATTTAAATATTTATATCTATTGTGTGCTTAGCTTTAATAAAATACTTAACCTATATGAAAAAATTTAAAAATTAAGATACTTATACTTATATATACTAACAAATAAAAAATTTTGTTTTTTGTTTTTAATCTAAATTACTAAAAAGTAAATTATTATTATTATATAATAATATATTAACAATAAAGTTAACCAAATTATTCTATTATAAAATATATTAATATTATTTCTTATACTCAGATTTTTATTTAAAGCGTTTAATCCACGCATTATTAATAATTAAAAACAACAAAAACTAAAGATGATACTTTAATATTAAAACGAATTATATTATAATATAATGTAAGGAGGGGAGAGATTATATATAATTATCAATACTATGACATTTAGTAAAACCTTTGTATTAAAAATCTAATACAGCAGTCTTTTATAATATAGAAATTAAAAATGAATTTCTTAAGATTGTACAGGTAACATATTAAATGCGTGGAATGGTGTTGGACTTGTTAATGCCCATTCTAAGGTATTAGCTGTTTCAGCTTCAGTATCGTATTGTGAGAATGAAGTGAAGTAAGCAGGTATAGCCCAAGGATTATTATTTACTTCTTTACCATTTACGAAAATATCATATATGATATAACCAAATAATACAGTAGCAACTACAGAAATTAAAGAACCAAAACTAGAAATAGCATTCCATCCAGCAAAAGCATCAGGGTAATCAGGTATTCTTCTAGGCATTCCAGCAAGACCTAAGAAATGTTGTGGGAAGAAAGTTAAATTAACTCCAACAAATAATGTCCAGAAATGAACTTTACCTAAGAATTCATTATAAGTTTTACCTAAAATTTTAGGAGCCCAATAATAGAATCCAGCAAATAAAGCAAATACAGCACCCATTGATAATACATAATGGAAGTGAGCTACTACATAGTAAGTATCATGTAATGCTACATCTAAACTAGCATTTGATAAAACTACTCCTGTTAATCCTCCTATTGTAAATAAAGCTAAGAAACCTATAGTAAAGATTAAAGGTGTGGTAAATCTTAAACTTCCTCCATATAAAGTAGCCAACCAAGAGAAGATTTTAATACCTGTAGGTACGGCAATAACCATAGTAGCAGCAGTAAAGTAAGCTCTAGTATCAACATCTAACCCTACACTAAACATATGGTGAGACCATACTAAGAACCCTAAAATACCAATAGAAAACATAGCATATACCATACCTAAGTATCCGAAAATAGGTTTACCTGAAAAAGTTGAAACAATATGACTAACAATACCAAATCCAGGTATAATTAAAATATATACTTCAGGGTGGCCAAAGAACCAGAAAAGATGTTGATATAATACAGGGTCTCCACCTCCTGCTGGATCATAGAAACTAGTATTAAAATTTCTATCTGTTAATAACATAGTAATAGCTCCAGCTAAAACGGGTAATGATAATAATAATAAAATAGCGGTTACAAAAATGGCCCATACAAATAAAGGTAATTTATGTAAACTCATTCCATTAGTTCTCATATTTAATACTGTGGTTATGAAATTTATAGCACCTAATAATGAAGATACTCCAGCTAAGTGTAAACTAAAGATAGCTAAATCTACACTACCACCAGAATGTGCTTGAATAGAAGATAATGGAGGATAAACTGTCCATCCTGTTCCTGCTCCTTGTTCAACTAATGAACTTACTAACAATAAAATTAATGCAGGAGGTAACAACCAAAAACTAATATTATTTAATCTAGGGAAAGCCATATCTGGAGCCCCACATTGTACAGGTAATAAATAATTACCAAATCCACCTACAAGACCAGGCATAACCATGTAGAAAATCATTATGATAGCATGAGCACTAATAATTACATTAAATAATTGATGGTTTTCTGATAAAATTTGTACTCCTGGAGACATTAATTCTATTCTAATAAGAACAGAAAATGCAGTTCCTATCATACCTGCAAATATTGAAAAAATTAAGTAAAGTGTTCCAATTTCCTTAGCATTGGTAGAAAATAGCCAATTCAAATTTAAATTTACCTATTTTATAGTTTTTAATAATAAAAACAATCTAATTAAGCCCTTTAATTATTAAATTATACATAAAATATATCGATTTTAATCTTTTTATTTTATAATAATTTATTTATTTATCTTCTTTTAAAAATTTTACGGAATAGAGGCGATTCGAACACCCAAGAGTTGCCTCAGAACAATTAGCAATTGCCTTATCTTTCCAAATGATTACTATTCCTCTAATCAGTGATAAATGTTAAAGTATAATTTATATTTCTTATTTGGAATTTTTTTAGTATTTACTAACCACTCTCTTTTCTTATTAATTCTAAATTATTATTAATTAATAAGTTTAATTCTTATTAGTAGTTTTTACCAGATTCGAACTGGTACTATTATCGTGAAGGGATAATGTACTACCATTATACTAAAAAACCTCTAAAATTATTCATTACGAATGTGCGAATTTTGGATTTGAACCAAAACTTACAGTTGATGAGACTATCGTGCAGACCATTACACTATATCGCATAGTTAATATATAATATTTTATATTATATAAAAAACACACTATCATTGAAACATCTTTATTACAAACAAAGAGACTCGAACTCTTAAGGAATTACTTCCACTCCTGCTTAAGAGGAGATTGTTTACCAAAATTTCAACATGTTTGCAAAGTAACACATATATAAATATTCACTTATCTTCTTTTAAATCAAAAAAAAAAATAAAGTTTAAATATTAGTTGTCAATTATTTAGGTGTCAAGAGGAATTGAACCTCTGAATAAGGTATTAACAGTACCCCGCAATAACCACTCTGCCATAACACCTTTAACCAAAACAAAAGAACAAGAAAAAAAATAAGTAGTTGCACTAATTAAAATAAAATTACCTTTTTTTTTGATTTTCCAATAACTTTATATAATTAATATGGTAGGCGCGACTCGAACACGCTTCTTCTCCCACCCAAAGGGAGTGATTAATCCAGTTCATCTTCTACCATTTTTATACCAAATTAAAACAAAAAACAAAACAAAAACAAAAACAATTGTTTTTAACAGCTGATTGCTTAAGAAACACATACCTAAGTTAGAGTAACTATCTAAATAAGTGTTTACGTAGGCTATTTTCAGGTTTATTAAGAACACAATTAACCTTGTATAAACTAAATAGAGATGTAGTAGGGTAGGGGATTAATATTGATTAAAACCAAAAGAAAACAAATTTGGTTACCATCTGTTTAAAGATTTGAAGTGATGGGAAATATTAAGAAATATTGTTTTATATTTAATAGTTATAAAAATTATATTCTTATGTAAATGATCAGGTAATCTTATTTATAATAAAGATATTTTTGTATTTATCACTTTTAGGTTCATTTAATGATCCGTTGAGGAGTAGATTCTGTGCTACATTAGGAGATTTTCATAAAGTAAATTTAACTGAAAATCTTAGATTTTTTAAGTTAAAGGTTTATACAGAATTTACAAGTAAAGAGACTCGAACTCTTAATTGCTATAAGCATAAATGCCTAAGATTTACCCGGTTACCTTAAATTACGGCATACTTGTATAAATTATTTGCCTAACGCAGACCTTTTCTAATATAACTATTATAAGACAATTACAAAGGATTACTAGTCTAAATCTTTGCAATATCAATAAACAAAACAAAAACACAAAAATTAAGGAGTAGAGGAATTGAACCTCTGTCTGTAAAGTGTAAATTTACTGCTATACCACTCAGCTAACCCCCTGATTTTATTATACTAAAATTAAAATTAGTATAATGCATTTTTTAATTAAAATCTAATTTTTTTAGTGAATTTAATTAAAATTTTTTCTTAAATTGGGGGGGGGGGTTATAAACTCTTCGTTTTATTTTTCAGCAGCACCTTCCAGTACGGCTACCTTGCTATGACTTTTGAGATGTTACTTAATTTAATTCGTTGGGTTCAATTTTTTCTTAACAACCCCGTTTATAATTTATTAGACCTGATATATTCAAATAGTCATTAAGCATATACTATTTATCCAATTAAGAAAAATCTAATCTTAAACTAATAATAGATTGAAAATAAGAAATTATGAACAATACACATCTTCCTAAAAATTAAGCTCCTTCCCAGCGACAGACGGTTAGTTCATCCTGAATGCTTAATTCACCGTTGCATAATGATCAACGATTACTCGAAATTCCTTTTTCATGTCACCGAGTTTCAGATGACAATTCAACTAATTTAGTAGTTAACTTTCTTTAATGGTTAGCTCCTCCTTGCCCCTGAATTTAACTTCAGGACACAATTGCATCACTTTGTAAAAGTTTTTGTGGCACGTCTATAGCCCAGTTCATAAGGGCCATAATGACTTGTCTTAGCCCCAACTAGCATCTTATCAACACTATTAAGTATTATGTATAAATTAATACTAGGGATTTCGTCCGTTTACGGATTTAACCAAACTTCTCACGACACGGACTGACGACAGCCATGCAACACCTGTAATCTTAGAATAATTTACTTAACTGAATACATAGAAAATTGCTTTTCAATACTTATTCAATTTAAATAAACATTATTAAGAATATACAAGAACTGGTAAGATTTTACGCGGATTATCGTATTAAATAACATGCTTCACTTCGTTTGCTTCAAGACCGACTAATTTTTTTGTTTTCAACTTTGCAGTCTTACTAACAAGGCGGAATGGTCATCGTGTTAACCTCGTCACTAATATCTATATATAATTAATATATATTTATATTAATTATTATTTAATTATATTTGTTATTTAATAACTACCATTCATCGTTGACTGAGAGAGATAATTAGGTATCTAATCTAAGTTTCTTATTCTCCCCTTCGTTTCTGAGCGTCAATCATAAGTAGATAAATAGCTTTAACCTTTAGTACTCCACATTATTATAAGTTGTCAGTCCTAATTAATTATGTTGTTTAGCTTACCTTCTTTTAGATTCTAGCTTTAATAAGTATATAATTTAAAGCCGCCTACACACCCTTTACGCCTGATTATGACGATTAACGTTTGCGTCTAAGGTCTTACCGAGTCTTCTGGCACCAAATTTAGACGACACTAATAGTAAGATAATATCATTATTTTCTCTTACCTTATCTTAATTTAAATTTAAGATTTCAGTTAGCTAGTTCACTCTGGCGAGCATTGACTAATATTCTTGACTGCAGGTAATTTTATATTACTTGGGGTATTTCACTCCCAATGTGGCCATATGTTCTATCAAACTTGGCTTTTGATCGTAGACTTGGTAGGCCTTTACCACTACCAACTATCATAATCAAAGTAAATAGAATCCTAAAGCAGAAAATTTCCTTTTAAAGTAAAATGAAAAAATTACCTTAATCATTTATTTCTAAATTATAACTAAAATTGTTAATAGGCTTAATTAGTCAAATATTAAACAATTATAAAATAATAAAAATTAGAAATAATTATATTAATATAAATTATTAAAAATAAATTAAAATGTTAGATTAACACAATACGAAAATACTCATAAAATTTTATAAGACCTTTTTTATTTTTCTTTTCTGATTAATTATCTCCTATTAATGGAGACTTCTAGGGTATCTTATTTACAATACTCACCTCTACACCTTATTTATTCAAATAAACCTAAGTTTATTATCAGAAATAACGATTTGCATGTCTTAAAACTACTGAATAACGTTCAATCGGAACCAAAATTAAATTCTTACTAAAAATTTGAACAATTTAATATTCAATTGTCTTATTCTATATGTTTTCACAATATTTTATATCTCTTTTAATATTGAATACGAATAATTAAATAAAAATTTTTAATATTTAAAATATTATTTATAAAATAATACGGGCACTGTCGGATTTGAACCGACGACTCTTTTGGAGTACTCGTTTTCAAGACGAGCGCCTTAAACCAGACTCGACCAAGTACCCTCTTAATTAGAGGTAGTATTTATAATAAGACCGAAGGGAATTGAACCCTTATAATATCCATTATGAGCGAACTGCATTAACCTCTTATGCTACAGTCTTATATATTTATATATATGAATATATATCTAATGAAAGTAATTAAAACTGAAGAGTTTAGGAATCGAACCTAATGTGGTCTTAGACCAATTCTTTTACAGAGAACCACCATTACCAATCGGATCACCTCTCCTTCAAAATTAATAAGAATTTATTATATAAACTTCTTTTAAGTTAGGTTTCTAATTTTTAGTAAATTATTAAATAATGTTTTATTAATTAGGCTACTTTTTAGTTAAATAAAGTTATTTAAAGAACAATTAATTAAAAAAGGAGGGGTGGTTAACTATTACGGAATGTTAAATATTAAAAAAATTATTCATGACTATCAGTTAAAGAAATAGCTCCAGATCCTATTTCTAATACAAACCCTATAGTTAACACAAAGAAGAAGATTAAACCTATTATAAAACCATAAGTACTTACTTGATATAAAGTTACAGCTAAAGGAAATAATAATAAGATTTCTAAATCAAAAACTAAGAATAACATAGCCACAATATAAAAATGAATTTGGAAAGTAGATCTAGTTTGTCCTTCAATAGCTAAGAAACCGCATTCATAAGCAGATGCTTTAGCTTCATAAGCATTTTTAGGTGCTAAAAATAGATTTAATATTAATATAGCTCCAGCTAAAACTGGAACAAAAATAAATAATGTCATTATGTTATTATTCATGAGATATTATATTTTATCTAATAATAGTATTGATAGTAACTGTACACTATTTAAAATTATTGTTGGTTTAATTAAGAAAAACAATATTCCTAATGTTAAACTAGATATTAAAAAACTATGGAAATTATTTAACACTAATTCATTACTTTCTGTCATATTTATCTGACTATTTGTATCTTCTGTATGTAAGACTCTTATTATTTTTATGTAATATGAGGCACTTATTACACTAGTCAATATAGCTATAATAGCCATTAAATAAAATTTACTATCAATAGCAGAATATAACACATAATATTTAGAGAAGAAACCTATTAAAGGTGGTACTCCAGCCATTGAAAATAAACAAACAGTTAAACTTAAACTTAAAATAGGATTCTGAAAAAATTGGCCTTTTAATTGAGAGATATAATTAATATCCGAATTAATTAAATTATTATTAATTAATTTATTTTTATTAATAACATATCCAAATGCTAATAAAATTAAGAATACATTTAAATTTGTTAAACTATATTGAATTATATAAAAATATAAAGCTTCTATTGAACTTGCTGAATTTATAGCTAAAGCAATTAAAATAAATCCAACGTGAGAAATAGTACTATAAGCTAATAATCTTTTTATTCTTATTTGTGATAATCCAACTACTGTACCTATAATTAAAGAGAATAAAGCACTTAATAAGAATAAGTATTTAATTTCTACTATTTTAGTAATAAAAAAATTAAATAAAAATACTGGTAATAAATTATTATTCTCTAATAAAGAAGTTGATAAATTAAATCCATTTATTATTTCAAAAATTAAGAAAATTATAGCTATTTTAGGCACAATAGTTAACCAAATAGTCACAATAGTCGGACTATTGTCATAAACATCTGGAGCCCAATTATGTAATGGAGCAGCAGCTATTTTAAATAATAGACCTAAGAAAATAAAGATAATCCCTAATGTTATACCTAAAGATACAGACTCATGAAACGTATTAACAGTTAATACAGAACTTAAACTATATAAAGATTCAAAGTTAGTAATACCTGAATATGAGTAAATTAAAGCTACTCCTAAAAGTATAACACAAGAGGATAATCCACCTAATAAGAAATATTTTAATCCAGCTGCAGTAGCTGATTCAGATTCTCTATATAAAGTAGCTAAAATATATACTCCGAATGATTGAAGTTCTAAACTTAAATACATTGAGATGAAGTCTGAAGATGATAATAATAATGATGAACCTAAAGTACTAAATATTACTAATACAGAATATTCAGTAGCCGGATTATTTACAAAAGTTAATTTATCTGATTCTAAAATAAAATTATTTTTGTAACTATTTTTTAATAGATGTTTATTAAATATCGGCCAAGCTGTCAAGATTAAAGCACCTGTTATATATATAAAGATATCTATTATTTGTGATGTTATAGTTACATGGAATAAACCGCTATATATACCTAAACCTGATTCAATTGATTGAATATATAAGGAATTTAAAGATAACCCTGCGGCATAAATAAATATAATAGCTGTTAATCTAACAAATAAATTAGGAGACAAATTAATTCTAATAGAGGGAATGGCAATAGCCACAATTAATATTAATAAACTAATAAAAATCATTAAATCCTTAATACCCTTAAAAAAATACTATGTATTTTTATATATATAACTATACTTTTATATGTTCATAAAAATGAAAAACAAAAACAAAACAAACACAAAAGTGTTATATAACACTTTTGTAAATTGGAGGGGGTTTAAAATATTTAATCTTTTCTTTGTTTAAAAATTTAAATGCTTCTACTAAATTATTTTTTAATCGTAAATAAATATTATAATGTTATTCTTAGCTTATAATACTTTATTATAATTTAGATTTTCTTGAAATAAAGATAGTAGCTGCCATTGCTAATAATAATAATACACTACAAATTAATAATAAAGCTGCACCATGTGTATATAAATTATGTCCTATAGCTTCAATATGTAAGAAATTAGTAATAGAAATATCAGCTATAGAAGGGTTAAACGTAGTTAATATGTTAACTAAAGACGAATTATTTACTAATAAGAATAAACTATTAACAATATTTGTTAAATCAAAGAACACGGAGATAATAGATACATTATTAATTTGGAAAGGTAATACGCTAAATAACACATATATAAATAAAGAACCTATAGCTAATGCTAATGGAAAATTTTGTGTATATTGAGATCCTGTTTCTAAAATATCTGTTAATTTGATATTTATCATCATTATTACAAATAAGAATAATACAGTTATAGCACCTACATATAATAAAATATAAGATATACCTATAAATTCCACACCTAATAAAATTAAATATCCAGCAATATTAAAGAAAACTGAAATTAAAAATATAACAGCTAACACAGGATTAGTAGAAGTAATAACTAATAAACTAGAAATAATAGCTCCAAAAGCTAAAATGTTTAATAATAAATTTTTCATCTATAAATAAAAAACAACAAAAACAAAACAAAAAATTTGTTTGTTTCTTACGGTAAAAACGTTCGTAATAATTACATATTATAACTAAAGGCTGTATCTATTGAATATTCACAGTCCATACTATAACTTAAGTAAGTACCCTTGAATACTGATATAAAATTATTATAATGTCAAATAAAGGTATAATTATTATGAACAAACTTAATAAACAATAAAACCGTTTATAATATAAATTATATAATTTTACTCACGTACTTATAAAATATAAGTATTTAATTGCTATTAAAAGCGAATTAAAAAAACAAAAAATAAAGAAAAGGGATAAAATTTTAACTTAACTAAGATAAAGAAAAACAAAAATGTTTTAAATCCATATAAATTTTAAGAGGGAAATAAACTATTTTTTTGTTTTTCTTTATTTTAAGGAATTATTTAAATATAAACCTGTTGATACAGATATACTAAATGAACCTCTTCTATTTTTATTTGAAAATCTAGCAGTTTCAACTAATATTGCTTTTTTTCTAGCTAAACTTCCTATTTTTTCAGTTTTTACTGTTTTTCTTGGCACTATTTTTTGTGTTGGGAATCTTCCAGCAAATTTTATAGTTAATCCGGTTAAATAACCTGGTATAACAGAGAATCTTTTTCTTTGTAAATTCGCAGTAGGTTTAATAATTAATGCTGATTTATAAATTTGACTTAATAACTTTCTAATTTTAGAATTATCAGTTAAATAAGATAACAAATTAACAATAATATTAGGATCATAGAAAGGATAATGTAATCTAATTAATTCTAATTGAACAGGCCTATTAAAAATTTTACTTAACAATTCAGATAAAACTTTTAATTTATGATTATAAATATTTAAGAAAATTGAATTATTTTGTAATTTATTTATATTGTACTTATTTTCAGTATATTGAATAGGTTTATTATTATTAATAAATGCATTATTAAATAATCTTATAATTCTTTTTTGAGCCTGAATATCTGATATTTTTAATGATTCATTTCTTTTTATTATTATACCTATTATTTTTTTAATTTGTTTTGATGGCATTGTGAAATTTTTTATTATTTCTTTTTGATCGTTAAAATTTAATAAATTAAATAATTTAATAATTTTTTGTTTAGAATTAAAATAAGTTGATTTAAATAATCTTATTACTTCTTTTTTAGATTTATAATCTAATTTATTTAATAAATTATCAATAATATTTTGACTCCATTTTGTTTTCAGATGTTTAGATAATTTAACATCTGGATAAAAAAATAACTGAATAAATACCTTATCATTTGTATAAGATATTCTGGGTTGACTAATTAAACATCTCATAGATATAAAAGCTGAATGTAATAAAGTATAAATATTTTTTAAAAATCTAGAATTATTTAAGTTAAAATGATAAGCGTTAATTTGACTTACAGCTAAATCAGGGTAATATTTACTAATTAATCTGATATAATTAATATTTTTAAAATTATTAGACCTCTTAT
>JBBPKE010000192.1:9828-31243 GCA_038089095.1 Tylopilus orsonianus | reverse complement strand
CGTCGACCGCCGGCTCGAGGTACCGCTCGGGTTTGAACAGGTGGGGATCCGGAAACAGTGTATCGTCCCGGAGAATGGTCCTGACAGAGATACCTTTGTGATAAACCTACCGCACAACCCGCGCACATCTGGTCATTTCAAACGTACCAAATGTTCGCAAACACCTATATAGCACGGGGTCGCATCAACACCGCACACCAACGGGCCAAGGCAGCTCGACGTACAAAAGACCCCTTGGGTATAAAGACACCATCGTAAACATCATCCTCTATCAGCCTATGTGGAAGACCTGTGTCCAACATGGGCACTGAAATCCACAAATGACGAGACGTGTGGACTTGCCTAGAGGTACGGGCGCACTCCATCTCAGCGCCTCTGTAAACACTGCATTGCAATACGGAAGTGACACTCGATTCTCGAATATCGGCAGCCGATTCTGTCCAATCACCGCATCGATTTCCGCCTGTGCCCGTTTGAGTACCGTAGGGTATTGCATCATGGCAAGAATGAAGTGCGAGATGACTGTGATGGTCTGCAGATCAAGGGCCCTTAGACGTCACTTTCCGGAAAGAGCAAGTGGAAATACTCGCAGTGTCAATGCTAGCTTCCGAATACATCGAGTGAGAACACAAATCACCCAGGACAAATTAGCTGACCTCCCAGAATACATCGAGTTTGCCGTCCATCTTAGATCGAAATCTTGTTGCGCGTCAAGCACCTCCTCGCCCTCATTGGCATCCAATACAGTGGAGACAAACGATGCCGTTGCAATGCCTTTGCGCTGTTCAAAACGACACGCGTATTGATGCCATGCGTGAACAAATAAAAAAAGGTGATCAAACATACCCTCTCATCCAAGACGAACTCGTAAGGCTTGTCGACAAATTCCTCCATCTTCTTCTTCCATATAGTTGCCTTGCGTCTGAAATCCGCACCGGGAAACCACTCTGGCAAATATTTCACTGAATACCACACGTCAACGATGTACGGAACGTAGACTAGCTGGGGACATACGCGACGGAATGACGTCGACAGCCCAAATGGTGGCAGAAGACGCGATGTGATTGGAAAGCAACGTGACGCATTCATCAGCTAGCATCAAAAAGACATCGTTGGTCGACTGGACGTGATGTCCATACACAACCAGTAGCGTCAGCCCACCCGCGTACCTAGCCACGTGGTGTCAGACGGGACCGATCGTCAAGGTGACAATGAAAACAAAGCGCGGCTCACCGCCGGAGGTGGTCCTGAAACTTGGTCGGATCTTCGAGAAGTCCCTTGAGGAACGGCTTCGTTGCAAGCTCGAGCAACGGCTGGTAGTCCTTGATACTGGACGGTCCAAACGCAGCTTGCATCAGCTTCCGCTGACGACGCGACTGATCGCTGTATGGTGTAAAAGCCATCATGTTGTCGCATCCGCAGCTGATCGGGCGAGATGAGATCCTGAGCAGATGCGGAGGGAGATCAAAGAGAACGTACAGCTCCCCCGCCATGACGAAACGAGGCCTGTCAGAGTAGATCGCCCCGCGTTTGTCCAAAAGATCAAACGCCACTTCAGGGGTATTCAAAAAAACGAGTCCCTGGCCAAACACATGTAGATACGTGATGGGCCCTATCCCCGAAGAAAAATTAGCACTGGCAGTGTAACGTGTGGCATCACGCCGAGGTGGAGAGGCGACCTACCATATTGCTTTGCCCATTGTTCGGCCGGCAGCCAGAGCTCCTTGGTACGGAGATTGGTCACATTTCCAAGAATGGGGAGCGGCTTCGGCCCAGGAGGGAGCGGCGCAGGTGACGTCGGCTTGGTGAGCTGACAATAGAGTGCGTAGGAGAGCGTGACCGCGAGAAGCACCACGGGGACCGTCGTCGTGGCCGCCATCCGTGTACGCCGCCGCAATCAGATTCAAGAGGGCAGGTGGCGGCAAGAGAAAAAAAAATTCGGACGAGGGGATCGGAAGATGCAGCGAAGAAGGAAGATTCGGATGGGGAGACGACCGCGATCCAAGGTCCCCGTTTCTCCTTTAAGATTACCCTTTTACGCTCCCCCCCTTGTCCATTACACGTGACGATGGCATGTAGGCATCTGCACGGGTATACCCACGGGTGTCAATGGTTATACCATACCCATACCCGCATTAAACACATACCCACACGGCGGGTATGGGTGCATGTGGCGGGTTAGTGAGGGTACTGGGCGGGTTTGCGAACCCATGGGTATACCCGGAACATGTGGACAAAACAGTTGTACAGACATACCTACAGTCTCCTCCCCAATTTCATCAGGCATGACACTAACTGCAACCACAACGGATAGATCGAGTAGAGTGCCGTGAATGTGTGTGAGTGACAATCCCGAATCGCCAAGGTTGAAACCGGATAAATGTAACTGGGGTACCAATTCCGTCGCTGGCGACATCAACTGCTACGCCCGGCGAGGTCGTAGAGCGCGTCGGGTGTGCCGCATTCGTAACGGTTCTGCCCGGCTGGTAAGCAGTGTTGCCGTGAGGCGAACTGAATCGAAACGAAGTGTCGGCGGAGTTTCAGTTCGACTCAGTTCGTTGTGTCGAGGTCAGTCAAAGTCTGCCTCGCGAAGTAAACACCAAGTGCCCGGGAACACGGCCCGTGTCTCCAACCAATCAGACGTCATTATTTAGCTAAGACTAGTCTAGTACTCATTGTGCTAGTAACTGCTCTATTTTGTCGAATGCTGCTACTGCCGTCAGCTCATCCATTGCTCTTGGAGTAATTGGACCCGAAATAGCATAGTCACTCTCACCTGCGACAAGATCCAGGGTGAAATTGAGCTGATCCTGCTTGAAACTAAACTTGAGGATATGAAGGGCTTCAAGGAGGATGGGGGAATGTTTGTTACGTCGTTCAGTACACGTCAGCTTGCTAGATGAAAAAATACGTTCAGATGGGACTGAGAATGCTTGAGCAAGCAGAATGTCCATTGCAATATGAAAAGGCAATGGATAAATGTGTTCCTTTTGCTGTTCGAAAAATACTGTTAGTAGACGAGTCTGTACCTGTTACTGTTTGTAACATACCTCCCAGAAGTAAATCAGATTAGTTGTGCGCTCAGAAGCATCAGTTAGCAAACCCACCTGCTCATAACGTTGCAGCTCTCGTTCAGCACCTCTCTGGTCTTCTTCTAGCTCTTTATCCTTGAGTTGAATATGTTCCTCAGCAGACAGGCACAGAGGAAAGAGTACAGGTGTTGGTGTGAGTGATGGAGTACAGGGCCGAGAATGCAAAGTAGAGATGATAGACGTAGACATAGAGCACCACACAGAGATGTCGAGGTTGCTCATTTGGCCATAGCCTTTGGACAGCGCTTCGGAGGCCATGGCGGTCACATTTGAGAGCATAGCAATTGAGTGGTCAGCTTGACTCAGAGGCTTACATGGTCGTGGTTGGAAATGATTCAAACATGAAAGTTGAAATGACTGTTCGATGAAGCACAGACTTAAAGTCAGACGTTGTAATTTTGGCCATGTTAGTAATTAAACTTAGTTCAGTGATCGACTCCACCTCTCACTTAGAGCCTTGGCATGAGTCCATGTATTCAAGAGCATAAGCCGAAGGGACAGGGGCCATTAGGTGCTAGTAGATGCTTAAATACTCTAAAAATAGTCTATACTAGTAGTACTTCTACAGTACCTCTCGAAGTGAACGAGGCGAACTTCGACCCGACTTCGTGTTCTCGAACTGTAACGAAGTGGCGTTTATTCGAACCGAAGCGAAGTAACCTCGAACTCAATTCGCTTCGACGGCAACACTAGGGCAGACAGCTGTCAAAGCCCGGCTATGGATGCGTCGTCTCGCCTGGGGTAGCCCCACTTCCCATCCTCGATGATCACCGCAACGGCGGCTCCTCGCGTGTTTCTTGGCAGCACAAAGATTGGCTTTTTTTCGCGTTCCTCATTCCCAACTTGGACGAACCCGCGAGTGACGTTGACGGGACAAACGTAAAAGAAAAAAAACTTTCCGAGGAGACAGGGACAAAACGTTCGCGGCAAATGCGGAAGCAACGATACGCCGCCATGATCATGTCTGCAGTGCGCCGCCGTCGTCTGTATGTATGTATGTTGGTTGTGCTGAAACACGGCAAGTCAGTCTCGTATGCGGGCAGGTTGAACTCGACGACCAACCCCGACTTTTGTTCTTGGACGCGCCACTCTCGGATTCGCCGTTTAGTCATCGATCCAAGTGTCTTCGTGACAACGGTATGTAATCATTCAGGGACGCGTAGCGATTCCAAAGCTTGGAATGGAAGAATGACTGCCACTCCCGCGATGTTTCCTACCAACGAGATGATGCTCCTTGTGGTTTCGTATTCGAAGATCAGTGATGGGGTGTGGTGAGTTGGCGAGTAGGGCCGAGCCGTCGGGCATCAGTGATACAAGGACACGTATACGACCGAGCAACTGGGGTTGCAGCTCTTGATTAGCGATGCTACCAGCACAACTTTGATGACCTTGACAACAAAGTAGTAACGTGCGCATGTTTGCCACCTGCGTGGGATCAGGTAGCCGACGGACCACTCGGTGCATGGAGCTGTATGAGGACCGAATCGTTTGTTGAAGCGCGAACGACTACGCGTCACGCATACAAGCATCGACCTCCCACACTCGCCGTCACAGAGATCCGTGATCACCTAAAAACTACATTAATGTAATACTACCGTTACAGTATACAAGGCCCAAGGATCCTACGTTGTTTGATGATCGATGATCGTGGCACACGTAACAACAAAAGAGACGAGTAGATGCAAATGCGAAAACAGCACAAAACGATGGTCCCAACAGGGAGACATCTGTACGGCGTCATCCAGGGCCCAAGCCTCTTCCCACCGCACGCAAAAACAGGCATGCGAGGGAAACAACGAACGGGCCATCAAATCGAAAAAAAAAAAAAGGCACTAGAATCTATGTCATGGCGCACCTACCTCCCCTCCACTGTATCCACCTCGAGCAAATCGTCCGCAAAGTCCTCCATCTTGGTAATCTTGAAACGTTCCTTCCATGGACCATCTGAAAACGCCCTCTTCCATGCCCGGCTCAGGCCTTCTTCCCAGGCATACAGCTCGATCTTCCAGCCACGTTGCAACGCCAGTCGGACGGGTCCCAAAAACCCTTCCTCGTTGAATTCCCCGACGTTTCCGTCTCCAGTGGCAAGCACAATCGTCGCGTTGGGAGGCGGTGGGTCGGTCGCTGCAATCGCTTGGTGGAGTTTGAGTTGTAAGAGCTCGTCCACGCCTTGTTCTCTATAACGTATCCGCGTCGTGGTCGTGGTCGTCCTAGAGCGTCCACTCCCGCCAGCCTTGGCGTTGTTATTCCCTGTTGCACGATCCGAGTCTGTCCCAGTGTGCCCAACCGAATGTCCGCGTACGTGTGTCTTTGGAGACGGTGATAGCAAAGTGGAAGTCGTGGGTGTATCAGATTTTCGCCAGCTGGCGTTACGTGACGTGCTAGACTCGGGTGGATGAGGATGTCGTCTGTCCGGCGCATCCCCATTATCGGGTACACGGGCATATATCCTGACATCATACCCTAGCTGAATGGCCGATTCCATCGGCTGGTATAACGGTGAAGATGCTACTAGACATCGTCTGGTAATCGGTCGACCTCGTTCGAGAAGGAGCGCAAGGGCCGCATGCGAGAGACGTTTGGGCCGACGTGAAAACGAACGGTGTTTCTTGTAGTGTGTAAGAAGTCCGATGAGAATATTTGAGCTGTGCAAGTACATCGCAGTCAGTGCCTGTCCACTTGCATACAGAACGGTGACGGGAGGGACTCAACTGATCGATGAAAACATGTATCAAGGTATCCTTGGCGCGCGGGGCCGGCCCTCTAGGATCAGAGAAATCAGACTCCCCGCCACTAAAGTCTTGTGTGAGCAAGGCAGTGATGCGCTCATAGTCCTCCGGGAACCTGAGTCGCAGCTTATGTGCGAGGCACCGCAGCTTTAAGATCTGCGGGTCAGGGGGTATCGTCTTGACTTGGAGCGTCGGTGTCGACTTGCTGTGTTTCAATACATCACGTTTGATAAGGACGCGATTTGCCCGAGGAGGCGGCGTCGACGGCGTCGATTTGTAGTGTTGCACGTCATCGAGCGACGAAGACGAATCAGCTTCAGCTTCCGGCGCATCCCCGTCCCCATCGTCTCGATCTGCATCGCCGCTTGCGTCGTCCCCATGTACGGTCGGCTCAGATACCGTCTCCGGCGCATCGTTCACTTCGCGCTTCAATATCTGAATCGTCTTTATCGGTTTCTTCTTCCGCCGCTTTCTCGCCCGCCTCACGTCGACGTCCTGACCTTGCCTCGTCCCTCCGTCCGACGTCGAGCTATAATGTTGCACTATTCTTCTCTCTGCTAATCGGCCCGCTCGAACCCTCACCCTCTCCGACATCAAAAACTCGATCACGCTGTCGATCGTGCCCAATGTGGGATGTTCCGGATCACCCACATCCCCATCCGGACCCATCCCCCCCGCATCGGACGCGACGGACCCCATGACGGTGAACAGGAGCGGATCCACCTCGCCCTCTGTTTCAGAATCCGATCCATCCGCGGCAAAGACGTCCTCGTCCACGTTCAAGCTTGGCAGGGCAGAATGACGCGAATGTGTGTCGTCGTCCGTCGTGCTGTCTGTGACACGCGACCGATCGTCTAGGGCACTCCTTGTCTGCGCACTCGCTACCGACGGATCAAAATACGACGCGATGATGCCCTGTGTCCACACTGTCGAACCTGCATTCGCCTCCGAGTCCGTAGGGAGCGCAGACAAGAGCGCCGAGCGTGGCGACGCGGATTCAAGTTCGGGTTCGGGTTCGTCGTGGTCCGCGTGGAACGCAAGCGCTGGGAAGGTCGTGTGGAGAATGCGCGGAGGGCCGATCTGGAATTGTTGGAGTTCGCGGAAGACGGTGTTGAAGGCGCCGAGGTCAGGTGCTTCTGTTGGCGGAAATACGTTCCAAGTCAATGTAATCATGCGGAGATGAGTGCAGATCGGTAACGAATCGGGTGTGCACAAGAGAGACAAGGAGGGAGAAGTGTCAGCAACAAATGGGAAACCAAGATGGGCTGCAACTGACCGTCAGAGGTAGCCTCGCTGAGACGTGAATAGGTTGAAAAGGGGCTGATCGGAGTGGGCGAGTTGGACGTCGTTTCCGAGCTGGAATGAATCATCTTGGAAGGTCATCAAGTATGCAAGTGAATGGGCTGTAGCGTCGTTGTACGCCGGGAAGGCCTCTAGATTGAACTTGATGAATGTAGTCGGTCGTGGGCTCTAATGGTAGACGGTGCTGGCCGTGAACGCACGAAATATAAGAGACTGCGGCTACTGTTGGCTTTGAGTTGCTGTGACTGGCGAGGGACAGCCCCAAGGCCTGCCTTATGCATGCGCCCACAGTTGGTGTGGCCTCTCGAACGCCGAGCACGTGACATCTTGACTCATGATGTGGTGCTCGGCAATCGTGTGATTGCGGCAAGTAAAGGAGATGAAAATAGACATGTGAAAGATAAAGGTATGAAAGCTAGGTATCCGAGAGCGCGATGATAGATATCTATAACGTACTATGTGGTGCAATGTTAATGTGATGGAAATATAAAGTGTCTGAGAGCGGAATATCGATACAAGCGTGTTGTGGACTAAGAAAAGTAGAAAAAAAAAAAGGTAAATGTGGGGATGATATGTGAAACAAAAATCCGGTGACTGGAATGAGTAGGTCCTTGGTAAATGAAAACAGGTTTCTTCGCGGGAGCTGTTAAAAGTTGCTCCACCAGAAGGTCGGATCATATAAAGCTTGGCTATCAGCAAATTGGTAAGGCTCAACACCCATACTAGGCTCAGCCAATAGATACTGCCGGAGGGACTGAGCAATGGGTATTATTTCTCTCATACCCAGCCCAGTCCATAAGCACTGCTGATAGGACTGAGCATTGGAAAACATTGCTCCAGTGGAGTCACCGTAAGGTGCGCCAACGGACGGATACCCATATCCAGGAGCAGACATCTGACCAGGAAAACGTGCACCGCCGCCCGCATGCCAAGACTGGTACGGGGGGAGAGAATAGGGAGTGGGTATAGGCGCGTTGTCGACGGTGTACTGAATCCGGGATGGAGGTGGAGCACAAGAAGTTGCAATACTGCTGTAATCACAGCTGAATCCCGAAAAGTAGCCATCGAATGTTCCGTTGGAAACGTCGTTCGGGGCCGCACCATAATCAGGCTGAGAAGGCGGGTTAACGACATACGAATCCACTTGCGGAGCCTGCACGGACGCAGGCAGTTCCAGATACTCCACCGCAGGCGGCTCCGGTGCTGTCGGTACATCTGAGGTACCATAACCCGGCTGAGAAGGTGGGTTAACGACGTGCGAGTCCGCTCGCGGGGCCTGCAAGGACACAGGCAGCTCCAGATACTCTACCGCAGGCGGCTCCGGTGCTGCTAGTACATCTGAGGCCCAAGAAGGAGAAACCTGCAGCTGGAAATTGTCTGCGACGGCTGAGTCGTTGGCTTGTTGGAATTGGAACTCGGATGCCAACGGGCTGCAATATGCCACGGAGTCATTCTTGGTGAGTTGTTCAGTTGCATCGCTGGCAGGGGCCGATATGGATGAAGGCAGCAACTCGTTAATGGCACCCGGAAGCTCGATGACAGGGGTGAGAGGAGACTCTGACTCTGACAGAGAAACTGGGCTCATCGAACTGCCGGAAGAGGAGAGGGAGGAGGAAGAGGAGGAGGCATACGGGGAAATTTTCCGCCGCCTACGCGCTTCTTTTCGAGTAGTGACGGATGGGCGATCACTCGAGCCCTGTTTCGGCTCGTAGCCATGGAGCTGCATACGATGCCTCGTCAGGGAGCTAGGGTCGGCTGTGCGAAAGTCACACCCTTTGGCCGGGCACTTGTTGGGTTTATTATTGGTACTATACGATGCGTGAGCAAAGCGTATATTATTTCACTCATAATCACTCACTGTGTGTTCATGTGGGTTTTGAGGTTTGAACGCTGAAACGTTTTGTACTCGCAGCCAAAAAATGGGCATTTCTGTTTGCTGGCGGAACGGTCAGCATTGTGTGATGAAGAATAATCTTGCCCAGGTCAACGTACTGGTCATCTTTGTCGGATAAATGTGTGAGCATATGCCGCGCCAGGTCAGCTTTGCGGCCAATGGTCTTGTCACATAGATTGCATGCTACGGGACCCTGCATAGGATGGGTGAGTAACGCGTACAACGACTGCGATCGAACACGTACAGAAGTACCGCGTTTTCCCATGACGTTTAATGTGGATATCACAAGAGGTGGTATATGAAGAGGAAAAATTGGGGAGGTAAGGAGCACAAAGAGACGTGCTGGAGGGAAGAGGGGAACCAACGCACCGGGTGGAGGTGCGCGGTAGGGATAAACAATGGACACATTTCACCTGCCTTTTTATAACCCCGATGGACCACAACTCGGCCATTGTTGAAGTTGATTGCGTTGTCGCAGCAACATTTCACAGCCACGATAAAAAACACTCTGCAAGGCCATCCCGAAGGGTAATCGCGTTGGAAGGCTCAAGCGTCAGAGGGTCCCAACCGCGTCATGAGGATTGTACGAATATAGTAACAATCCGTGATTGCGTGGGGCCAGCACTTGTAAAAATTACCTGCTATGGTAGCTTTACGAGCGGCTGAGAATATAAAATCACTGTCCGTCTTCGTTCTAGCAGGGGTGACGTTTTTATGACGACCAGAAGTGAATTTTCGAGGGATGGGTGGGCGGCTGACCGTCCTCGTTGCTTCTCCCTGAGACAATCGAATCTGTTTCAATGCTTACGTTATAAACCCTGAAAGGAAACCAGCCCCTAACGCAAAATTGAACGAAAAGCAGCTCTGCAGTTATTACTATTGTTCATTGAGTGAAATCAAGGAAACGCTCACAAATATTTTAGATCTGCAGAGGTTGCTGGCCATTTTCAATCGCACCAGGAAACCACGACACCAAAGAGAGGGAAAATATCCTACCGGGTAACCATACCTGTACGATTCGATTTTGGGCCTTTGCCATTGCGAACGCACTCGCAGGAAAATCAATGTTAAAGGGGAGAAGATTTAAAATTATCCTTGACAGAAAAATTATGTGACCAACTACGCAAGATTGCACGCGAAGTTATGAACCCGGCTGACGTGGAGCGCTACGGAATTGGTCGGTAAATGCCCCCAGCATTTCTGTAGGGGTCATGTTCCATCTCACCACGCTGCCTGCCAGAAATCCTATAAGAAAAGAGTGGGAACACGTTAGCATTTGACGAATCAAGTCACCTCGTCATGGTGAGATTTGGAGCAGTTGGAACAGCGACGACCAAGTGCATTAAAACCACGCGGTAAGTTGACTTACCAATCCCAACGCCAGCCATCATAACCTTCCCGAAGACACTTCCCGGCGCCTGCGGACGAGCCATGCGCAACGCGTATACACCAGTCAAACCGAGTGCACCTGTCCCAACGACTTTACAGGAAATGCAGTCCTTGTACACCCATTGCTTCCCCTCATCTGGAGGGGTCCAAGTAGGGGTATCCTGGGTCGAGGAAGCGGGCAGAGACGATGACCTTGACGCACGCGGTGGTCCAGACATTTTTCCAACAAGCTAAGAGGGCTTTGAGTGAGTAAAACGACGCTTCACACGGAGATATTGGGCAAGCACAGTTGGTCGAATATTATACGGAGACTGTAAACAGCAGAAAAGGGGAATGGAATTGTCAGACACCCTAACGATCTAGTTTATTCGTACTTACCACTATGTGGTGTCACAACAAACTGCTTCGGAGACGTGGCGCCTGGTCGATTTTTCAAACCCCGCGGACCCCAGCCACCAACGTCCCGAATCGCGACGGCAGTCTCGTAGAATGTTGAACGAAGTCCTGTCTAGCAAGCTCGACCGACTCACGATTCATTCGTGTCAGAGTAATATGAAGACTGTACCGCAGAGTCCCGACTCCAGGAAAGTATTTTCGAGGAAGAGATTGAGTACGGGGTTTCCAAGTTTTGGCCGCTGGCGACTCGGTGCAACCTGATCCACGAGCTTCGGCAGCACCCTTTGACTTGTGATTAAGCCATAAATGTGGGTCTTGCGCTAGAACAGGATAAGGTTGATGGACAAACAAGGATTTTAGCGCCGACCAGTCTTTGCGATGAGGATGAAGTTGTCTCCTCGAACGCATAGGCGTAAAGGGTATAATAGGACATCCTTTAGATCATCTGCGGAAGAGTTTCCTTACTGCCCGATATCAAGCATTCATCTTACTGTACTCATCAAGGGATCTTGGATTCGGTAGTAATCCCCCTCATAACCGTTTTATCATTCTGCACCTACCCAAGATCGGTCAAACAACATGTAGTTTTGTCGTCCCCACAGGAAAAGTTCACCTCTTCCGCACCTCTGCCAGAAATGGCACAAATAAGAGAATGTGTCATCTCGCTCGAAGAATCCTTTGCCCACCCAACATCGCTACATCGTTATCTAGTACATCCACAGTTGACAATATCACCACTTTGGAGGGCTGCCGTATGACAATCCGTCGAATATAACCCGAGAATGAAAGGTAAGCCACTGAGATATTTGCCCCATGGTGCCCGAGAAAGTGGAGTGGCGATTAACAGGTTTAACGAAGCGCTAGAATAGGGTCAAAATAGTCCAAGTGTCTTCTCGGTGGACCTGTATCATGCACCTACATCTCATGAGCGACCTCCAAACCTGCTAATCTGATTTAACACCGTCCCCTACTGGAGACTGCAAGTAAAGATGACATATACCATTCGGGCAGCAATAATGGGGTCAACTCTGTCGAGTAGGGAGATGTCGTGAATGCTATCAAGCCTACCGCAGAAATGTGATCTAGCCCCCTAATGATGCTAATGTGACGATCCTAGTAGTGCGGTCATCACGTCGTACTCACCTACCTCAACCTACGCCTAGTTTTTGCCTCGCAATCACGACATGATGACTTCCAAGGCTTCTGATTTGGACCCTTTTGGGTTCGTTATTGACGAACGTACGCTCAAAGCCAAGCGTGCGGCACCTGTACCGCAGCAGTACAAACATATCCCGCGCGCCCGGCCGCTCGCTTCCAGATACAACGACAACAACGATGTGACGTTCGCGACAACACGACCGCCACATCGTCATCGTCATATCGCGCCTGGTCGCTTCCCTCCTAGCACCATGCCCCTCTCGCCCCCTCCCCCTCCCCAGATATAACGGCGCTGACAACGTGAACGATTACAACAACACGACCATCATGGTGTCATTGCCAATAGCGCGCCGCCGCTCGCCCCCCTGCGCCACGCCCCTCTCTCCCCCTCCCTGATAAGGCAACAGCACGACCACCACGTCATCGTCGTTGCCATCTCGCCCCTGGCCGCTCTCCTACCTGCACCATGCCCCTCTCACCCCCTGCATGATGCGAGGATGACGACGACACAACGATCGCGGCCACACGATCACAGCGACGTCGTCATCGATGTCTCGCACCCACACCCTCTCCATCACACGCCGTCGCGCACCACGATGAGCTACCCACGGGTATATCCGCAACGGGTGCGCGCTAAAACCCATACCGTGATGACAGGTATTGACCCATGCCGGGTATAGGTCAGGCATGACCCCGGATACTCGGGGTATACCCGCGTAGTTCCCTATGACCAACTGTGCCTTTCTTTTAACCTGAACTGTCATTATTTTCTTAGGTCTAAGTGCCCCAGCAGAGCTGTTGAGAGGGTAGATCTTTACCTCTGTCGAATAGAAGCTTAAAGATGATAAATGATTGAGCGAATGAGATGGACGACTGGAATGAGTGGCCAGGTGATCCGAGTCGGGCTGGGATTATTTGGGAGGCACCCCTGGCACTGCCACATCCACTTAACGGTTGTCTTGTTCGATGATGAACACCAGCGATGTCGATCAAGGACGCGCCTCCGAGTCATTAAGTGTTCTCATCAATCAAATAGACCATATTTTAGCACCTCCCGGACCACTTGACAATGCTTCGCTACCCCGCGTACCCGTGATTCGAATATATGGCGCCTCTTCTATTGGTGAGAAAGCTTGTGTCCATGTCCACCAAGTCTATCCGTATTTTTACGTCGAGTATCTCGGAAAAATGACACCTGACCACGGTATGTTCGTTCGCCTCAGGCCTTTCACGGTCGACTCACTTGTTCGCCAGTCAATCGTTACATTACCCAGCTATCCCTATCTCTCAATCACGCTATTGTACTCTCACTCAAACGCGATCCCGCCTCTACCAGCTCCCAGTATATCCGTGCTATCATCCTTGTGAAAGGCATCCACTTTTACGGGTTTCACTTTTCCTACACGCCATTCCTCAAGATTCTCGTTGCGGATCCCGCACTTGTCAACCGAGCTGTGACCATGCTGCAAGCTGGTACCGTCATGCGTACCAAATTTCGTGTCTACGAGAGCCACCTGAGCTATTACCTCCAGTTCATGAGCGACTTTGGTTTGTACGGCTGTGGCTGGGTCAACCTCGGCCAAGTCTGGAAGCGTGGCGTTGAGGAAGACGATCCAAACTCAGGCGCATCCGACGTGTTCAAGACATCTCCCTACTTTCGACAGTCGCGCATGCCATTGGAAGTCGATGTGGTTGCACATCAGATACTCAATCGACACCGACTTTCTGCGCGGAACGTGCACCACAAATTGGTTAGTCCAGCACCAACGATGCCATCTGAGCCTGTCGTCATGAGCGTTCGTGAAATTTGGGAAGATGAACGTCACCGCCGAGTCGCCAGAGGCTTGTCTCCGTCTCCTAGGCTACCGCCCGACTTGAGCGTGTCTTCGAGAGGAAAAGGTGGTGATTGGGTCGCAGAGGCACGATGGTGGGAAGAGCTGCGCACCAAGATCCAACAAGAGAAGGAATATGACCACAAGATGTCCGAGAGTGACACACACTGGGAAAAGTGGGTCATGACGACATTCGAGAGTGTGGAAGCACTTTGGGAACAACAGTGGAGGACCTGGAAGTCTGGGTCCATGAACCCGAACGTCGTCCCACCACTAACCGAAGCAGAGCATGTGGAAAATCCGTTTGCACAAGCTAGCCAGGGTGAGCTGTGGGTGGGTAATGGCGTTTCAAACAACATGGCTCTGGATGTCGATGAGAGAATCCTGTCAAGCCAAGATGTAGATCAGTTGGCAGAACAAGAATGGCCCAAGGACGGGAAGAATGATCTCGAAGAGAAGGGCGGTGCATTCCAACCTGAGCCTCTTGAAAAATTGATGCCCGATTACCAAGCAACTGATAGCCACGAAGATGTGTGCACCAAGGCGACTCGGAGGCGGGTCTCTTTACCAAGTTGCAGCACCCTTTATTCTAATGTAATCACAGTACGCCTAATCCATCTCAAGCCGAGGAAGCTATTGTCACGAACCCCTTCACGATTGCGTGGAATCAGCTAATACGGGTAAGGTAGCGTAACTCTTTCTTGATTTACGTTTCCTTCACTCGATCCAGACAGAAACGGGCGCGAAGTGACTCCATAGGTGTTGATGATTCGGCAGCGCCAACCAAGTGAGACTGAAAGAATCTCACACGCACTCATTCTCATAGTTTGATGAGGCTTCGAAAATGTGCAGCTGGACAAACTTCCGTTGAAGAGACCTTCAGCACGCCGAGGTAGGTCCCCTACGTTGTGACTAGCAGCGATCCTGACATTTTTTCAGGGCCCTAGAAAGTGCGCCTAGGAACGATGCTATTTCTACCCCCTTTCGTCATCACGGGTTAGTGAAAATATCGTCTGATCAAGGATGTACCTATGACTTTTTTTTCGCTATGAAGCACAGATAACCCCCTTACTGATAGGGTTTTAAGCCATTCAGGTTCTTTTCACGTTGAAGAACCCGATTTTTTGCCGTAGGCCATATTCTGCGCAGAGGGGATACTTATTTACAGAGTTACCAGTACCTTTGAAGAACCAATTGAGAGTACCTCACTACTCAGTTCCTCAGCGCACATTTCACCACCTATAGCATCGTACAAGTCTCAACCTGAATCTCAATCCTCGGTACGACCAACGAAAGGTCGAATGTTTGTATACGCTCCGCTCCCTCCCTCCACATCAGAACTCTTGAGCACTTTCGAGCAATCTGGGTTGCCAAGGGTAATATACCGCGATCCATTTTATTCAAAGAAAGCGGACGTACCTGATCGTCCAAGAGAGTATGCTGGCCTTGTCTATCGTCTCAAAGGTGGTAGAGGGCTTGACACTCTTGAAGAGTGGCAAGGTGGCGAGAGTCATATCTACTCCACACATAAGGCTACGCGGCTCTCTGTACCATGTGGCGGATGGGAATACGCCAGCACGCCCCCAAGCGTACGACAGGTCAGGGAGTGGTTAAAAGAGAATCCGATAAAGTCGATTAAACCGACGACAGACAACTCACAGGTAGCTCATCCTTCCATCACTTTCCGGTAACCGGGTTCATTTGTCGTGCCAGATTCCTGGGCGGACACCAACAGATGGCTCCTTACCCGCAAAACGTTCCGAATTAAATACACGCGAAGGTCGACACATGACTTTGTTCTCAATGGAGGTCTTTGGTATGCCTTGCCCTACAAGCTGTCTTCGTCTATCTTGAGGTCCTTGCCTAGCACCTTCTCGAGCCGATAGCATGCCCGATGCGAACCAGGACGAGATTATCGCCATCTTCTATGCGCTGGGAGACGATAACCTTCATTCAGGATTGCTTGGTCAGGGCATTCTTGTGGTTCGGAATCCGCAGCTTGACCCTCGCCGTTTGCGCGACTACTCCCTCGAAGTGGTTTCGGACGAGCTTGAGCTGATTAATCGAATCATCGACATCATTGTTGACGTCGATCCAGACATCCTCGTTGGTTGGGAGGTGCAAGCTGCGTCTTGGGGATACCTTAACTCACGCGGATCTCAATACGGTAAGGCGCATGCTACCTCGAAATACCATGCTGATACTCGCAGGACTTGATATTTCTGAACTCATTGGGCGTGCGCCGAGCACATTGACGCGAAGTGGAACGGACCAGTGGAGCGTGAGAACGACCACAACCTTCAAAGTCACTGGTCGACATGTGTTCAATGTATGGCGAATTATGCGCAGCGAGCAATCATTAGGCAGTTATTCATTTGAGAACGTGGCTTTTCATCTGCTACGCAAAAGGTTCGTGCTTGAACGCGCCAAGTGTGCTCTGACTGAATCAACCGCGCTCAGAGTTCCCCGTTACACGCCATCCGTATTGACAGAGTGGTATAACAGCGACAGTCCTGTTCATACTGCTCAAGTCCTGCGATATTTTCGTGACCGTACCGCAATGACATTGGACATCCTCGAGGAAGCGGAGACAACAACGAAAACTGCGTAAGTTCTTGCTCGTCTCTAACGGCGATAGGTTGACGCGTCAATGGTAGTGAATTTGCTCGCGTGTTCGGAGTCGATTTCTACTCCGTCATCAACCGCGGCTCTCAATTCAAAGTGGAGTCTTTCTTGTTCCGTATCGCGAAGCCAGAGAGCTTTGTTCTTCTTTCGCCGAGTAAACAAGATGTATGTCGCGCGTTTTGGCTTGGAATGAACCCTGTGAAGAAAGCTTATTGAGGGTTATGTCAGGTCGGCAAACAAAATGCTGCAGAGTGCATGCCTCTCATCATGGAGCCTCTCTCCGCGTTCTACAACGGACCCCTCCTAGTCCTGGACTTTCAATCTCTGTATCCATCGGTCATGATCGCGTACAATTATTGTTACTCGACCTGTCTGGGTCGCGTGGCCGAATTTCAAGGGCGAAACAAGCTCGGCGTGACGGATCTCAATCTCCCTACGGGACTTTTGGAGAGACTGCAAGATCGCATTACGAGTTCGTTGGTTCACTCCAGCTTGTTCGTGAGCGCTACTCACACCCCACCAAGTCGCTCCGAACGGGATCATGTATGTTAAGCCTACTGTACGACATGGGCTATTGGGTCGGATGTTGACCGAGCTATTGGATACGCGCGTGATGGTGAAACAGGCAATGAAGAGCGCCAAGGGTGACAAGGCATGTACGCTCTTTTCTAATGTCCGTCTGTCCGTTCATCCCTTTGCTGCATGCTAGGCCCTGCGCCGGATACTGGACGCGCGACAACTCGGACTCAAGTATATTGCCAATGTCACGTACGGTTACACAGGCGCAACGTATTCGGGGAGGATGCCTGCGGTAGAGATCGCAGACAGTATCGTACAGAGCGGTCGCGAGACGCTCGAAAAGGTGTGTGGTGAAGATCGTTGTGAACACGGCACCATCCCGATCTTGGGTTGTCAGGCCATCGCCGTCATCGACTCCACCGAAAAGTGGGGCGCGAGAGTTGTGTATGGGGATACGGACTCGGTGTTCGTCTATCTCCAGGGAAAAACAAAGGAACAGGCGTTCAGAATTGGATATGAGATCGCGGACGCGATCACGGCTATGAACCCACCGCCCATCAAGCTCAAGTTTGAAAAGGTGAGCGTGGTGTGGGGGATGGTGTGTCTCTATTAGCGAGACTCACGGCGCGCCAAGGTGTATATGCCATGCGTGCTCATGGCGAAAAAGAGGTACGTCGGGTTCAAATACGAGACCCCCGACGACATCGAGCCTACGTTTGATGCCAAGGGCATCGAAACCGTGCGACGCGACGGCGTACCGGCTCAAGCGAAGATGACCGAAACATGTTTAAAGTTTGGAGTTCCACCTTGCACTCTTTGCATGGTTCAAGCTCATCTTGCGTACTTTAGGATCCTTTTCCGTACGCAAGATCTGAGCGAAGTCAAGAGCTACTGTTACAAGACGTGGTCGAAAATTTTACGCAATAGAATTTCTTTGCAAGATTTCATCTTTGCAAAAGAAGTGAGGATGGGAACATATAGGTAAGACGTGGAAGTGTTTATCGTGCAGGACGGTTAGACCGACGTCTTTTCCTCAGCGATAGGGGTCCTCCGCCACCTGGAGTCGCAGTAGCGGCGCGACGGATTCTGGAGGACGAGAATGATGAGCCCCAGTATGGGGACCGTGTGCCGTATGTCATCATCCGGGGAGATCCGCACACGCGGCTCGTGGAGAGAGCCATCACACCAGAAGCATTTCTGGAGAACCGGTGCGATTGGCGAGCTCGAGATGAGCTAGAGACTGATACAGAACGATCAGGCAACTGCGCATTGATGCGTCGTATTACATTTCGAGGGTTTTGATACCCCCTTTGGAGCGCATCTTTAATCTGGTGGGAGCCGATGTCCGCGCGTGGTACGCCGAAATGCCGAAAACAATCGTGGTTGACGAACGGGATCCACTCGCACTGTCTCCTCAGAAGCGTGCGCCGGCTCATACCAACAGGTTCAAGATAGATGAGCATTTTCAGAGTGCGCGCTGTCTGATGTGTAGCCGCACTGCCTCCGAAGACGGTAGGATCGAGTCGCGCATCGTCTTGTTCGGGCTGAACTGACGCGAGTCTTTGTAGGTATCTGTGAAGCCTGCCACGCCAATCCTGAGGTGACGATACCCAACCTCCTCCTTCGTTTGCGAAAGGGCGAGCAAAAGCTCCTTGACGCGCAGCGGATATGCGCGTCATGCACGTCGACCGCGGCAAGCGAGCCAAACGCATGCATGAACATTGACTGTCCCTGGCTCTATGAGCGAAAGAAGGCAGAGCAAAAGCATGATTTTCTGGAGGGGCTGCGTGTGTTAGTGGAAAACCTGGACGTTTCTAGCAACAAGGTGGATGTACACACGCAGACGGATATGTACTAGGCCTTGATCAAGCGCATCCTTGTCACTGAGCAAGTGGAGATGATATGGCCTGATATAACGGAATAGGGGTGATGTGCTCCCAATCTCGGAGGGAAGTTGAGCACGCGTCCACCTTCTGGGGGCGACGACGCGAACGTCTCCAATTCCCGCCCCCGAGCATAGTATGCACGGTGGATATCCGCGACCCGAGAATCACCATAGGCATGACCGGGCTGACCAGTCACGGTCACGAACGATGGACTCGCTTCTACGTCGCCGGCCGCCCACCGTCTGGGACGATCTGAGGGTTTCCCCGTTGCTCTTCTTTGCGCGCCGCGTCTACGCGTGGACACAGTCTCCCGTTCCGGACCCACCCGTCCAGCACTCTCCTTCCGACATCCGCGTCATCTGCATCGCCGACACCCACAACACACACGACGCACAGCCACCCCTCCCAGCGGGCGACATCCTCCTCCACGCAGGCGATCTCACCCAGTCAGGCACCCTCCCCGAACTCTGCGACGCCCTCGCGTGGCTGAGCGCGCAGCCCCATCCCGTCAAGGTGTTTATCGCCGGGAACCACGATGGCGCGCTCGCAGAACCCGAGACACGCGCATACATTCGCGAGATATACCCTACGCTGACGTACCTCGAGAACGAGGTGGTCCAAGTGGCAGTGCGCGCCCACTCGTTGCGTATTTACGGGAGTCCCCACACGCCTCAACACGGCACGTGGCCCTTTCAGTACCCGCGCTTTCATCCATCCAATCCCCGCCTTTCCGGTGCCCTCCCGCCGGTGGGCGACGCACACCATCCCTCCGTTGCGGTCTGGTCTGCGGTGCCGCCCCGAATCGACATACTCGTGACCCATGGACCACCGATGGGACATCTTGACCGTGGTGCCGGATGCGCCGTGCTGTTATCAGCCCTCTGGCGCGTTCGTCCCAGGTTGCACGTCTTTGGACATATTCACGCCGGGCGAGGCGTCGAACGCGTGAGCTGGGACGACGTCCAGCCTGCATTCGAGGCTCTATGTGCCTATGCGGAAGCCAACGAAGGTGTGGGTGTCAAGTGGGCCCAATTCGTCCAGCTGTTGTGGCGGGCCGTCACAGCGAAACTGTCCGTGTGGTGGTGGGGTCGACGTGCAAGGCGAGCGTGGGGACGGGAAACGCTGCTGGTGAATGCGGCGAGCGTGGGAGATGGCTCAAGCATGCAGGCGGAAGACGGTGAGCGGAGAGGTGCGGTCGTGATCGACTTGGATTTGACGTCGTGAGTTTCGTGTACATTCGTGAGGATTGTCTATATTTGGGCATCATGTCAGAACTGATCCCTCCGCCGATCTAAAGACGTATCCCTGATACTTTTTGGATGCAGATGTGTCATCGGCTCGACGTTTGGCGATTTGCATTGCACCCTGAACGACATGAAATATGGAAAATCCACAGGCACCATAGTTTTGTGATAATATCGCACAGGGACGGATTCTAGTGGGCTTCTTTCTTGAAGGGACACTCCGCCTTTCACTTTGTTGGCTCTTCTTTGGTCTCAGGACTCAAGTTTGGTCCAAGGAGCAGTTCTCAAGAGATAACGTTGCACGCCGTCTCGTAGATGTGGCTCTCACGTTGCGATGGGGGATCAAGGGGCTATATATATCGGATACGCTAGGTATCTCCGGTCTTTGAAGGCTCCATCACCATATCCAAGCGTTCTTTGTTTGTAAACGAAAATCCCACTCATGTGGTGCCCTTGAATGTGTATACTCTTCATTTGGAACGACCGAGAGTCATATTTTAACCACTGGCACACGCGCCTGTACTCGCTTGTTGATATGATGCGTTGTCTTCTCAAGTCATGTAAAGGTGGTTCGAGACCCGGGATCGAAATATCGATAGGTCGAGCAGAACTGTGGGGGTCATGGTGGATCGTCGGTTGTCACAACAATTCATCACTGCTCGCACCCTTTTTTCAAACCGTCCAGCAGTCCCAAGTGCGTGTACAAGTGCATTCTAACCCTAAAAAAATCTACACGTAAGGTAACGACGTAAAGCATCTCCAAGGCATCCAGTGATGAATTCAAGTCCCAGCGATCACGAACCCCCATCGTTTGAGCACGCAGTGCCAAACCCACCTTTCGGTGCCGTCCTTGATCACACTCGGCTACTGCGCCCAGCGCTTCTCACCACTTCAAGTTGGGTCCCTGATTCATCCACCTCATGGACACCGTACCCCTCACCCTCCTGTGAACTGGGATTCCCAAATACAATCTGTTGCGTGAACACCCCGAATCCGGTATCGATGCCTTGCCATTGGGCTCGCAAATCATGGGAATACATTTCGCGTATGCTGATGATGAACCGGGGCACAATAGCAGCAGAGAGTGCGAAACTGCCGTTTCCGAGGAAAACCATCAACCACTCTGCGTTCGGAGGGTTAGATTGGATGTAACGAAGCATGTTGAAAAGCAGGTTTCTAGTTCCATCAAGAGTGTCCACGTCAGATTCCATGTTAGATGGGCCGAACAATGCAGGACGTACACGGTAAAATAAACGGCCCCTTCCCTGACGAGTAACTTCATGGGTCGGTTGATTTCCCAATGCCCTGTTGTCTGGTATATAACAATTGCCGTTTTGAATGTTGGGATA
>JBBPKE010000191.1:16912-31338 GCA_038089095.1 Tylopilus orsonianus | reverse complement strand
CGGGTCTTCGTCTCGTCTTCATCGACGGCGACGGCGACGGCGAACAGTGGGCGAGATGTATGCACGGACCCAGCGATGCGTATGGCCGCGTTGCGCCTTGTCAACGCGACTCTCAGACACTACTCAGGGCCCGGAACAAGTGCGTAATCGACTCGGTGGCGGAACCTGGCTCGGTAAACATCTTTCATCTATATCTCTCCCTCCTGCCGGTTCCCTCCTTGCTCCCATTCCCTCCTCACCCCGCCCATGGCAGCCCTGCGCTCTGCATCTGCTCTCAGGCTCGCCCTGTCTGCCGTCCCAAGGCGTGCACAGCGCCATGCGCGATGTCTCGCGACGGCCAAGTCCCCGTCCTCGCTCTTCCAGTCTCTCGACACCTTCACCGACAGGCACGTCGGTCCAGATGACCGCGAGACCGCCTTCATGCTCTCCAAGCTCGGCTACGACTCCTTTGACGCCTTCTTGTCTGCTACCGTCCCCCCCGCCATCCGCATCCCCGCCAGCACCATCAGCGATGCCACCATGCCTGCGCTCAGCGAGTCCGAGCTCCATGCCCGCGCAAAGACCCTCGGGAAACTAAACAGCCAGTTCAAGAGCTACATCGGCATGGGTTACCACAATGCCGTCGTCCCTCCCGTCATCCTTCGCAACGTGCGTCTTCCACCCTTGGCCCCTCTCCGTGTTCCTGACCCTGCGACAGATCATGGAGAATCCAGCTTGGTATACTCCGTACACACCGTATCAGCCAGAGATAGCCCAAGGTCGGGTCTCACGACCACTCTTTTCTCTTCCGGTCTAATTTCCATAATAGGTCGTCTTGAGTCCCTCGTCAATTACCAGACAATGATCATGTCCTTGACGGCCATGGACATTGCAAACGCGTCCCTTTTGGACGAGGCAACTGCAGCAGCAGAAGGCATGATCATGGCCTACGTTCATTCCGGACAGAAGCGCAAGTCCTTCTTCGTTGATAATGCCGTTCTTCCACAGACCATCACCGTTCTCCGCACTCGCGCCAAGGGGTTTGGGATCCACCTCATCATCGGCGACGCCAGCACGGACCTCAAGGACCCGGAGTTGCGTGCCAACATCTCGGGTGTCTTGCTCCAGTACCCGGATATCAATGGTCAAATTTCAGACTATCGGGAGCTCGCAGACCAGATCCACGAGAGTGGGGCGCTCGTCGTCTGTGCCACCGATCTCCTTGCCTTGACATTGCTCACACCACCTGGAGAGTGGGGCGCTGACATCGTGTTGGGTAATTCGGCGCGTTTCGGTGTACCGGCAGGCTACGGAGGTCCCCACGGTGGGTTCTTTGCCGTCACGGATTGTTTGAAGAGGAAGATGCCCGGACGGCTAATTGGGCTGAGCAAGGATGCGAGGGGCAACCCAGCATATAGGCTGGCACTGCAGAGTCAGTGACTTTAGTACGACGTTGAATGAAAACTCACCTTTTGGTCAGCCCGAGAGCAACACATTCGTCGGGAGAAGGCGACCAGCAACATTTGTACTAGTCAAGCCCTCCTCGCAAACATGGCTACCATGTATGCCATATACCATGGTCCAGCAGGTCTAACGCGCATCGCGAGAAAAGTCCATTTGTTTACTCAGTTGCTCCGCGCTGGCGTCGAGCGTCTTGGGTTCAGAGTCATCAATGATGCCTATTTTGACACCTTGACCATTGACGTGTCTCCTGTCTGCAAAAACGCAGAAGTCGTCCACGCTGCGGCTGCCCTCAAGTTCATCAACCTGAGGAGGGTAGACAGTACACATGTTGGTGTCACCCTCGACGAGTCCGTCGCTTATGATGACCTTAAAACACTGGTCAACATGTTTGCTACGGCAGCCTCAAGACCTACGGGAGTTCTTGCCAGTATCCCAGAACCTGCCGCCACTGCCATTCCTCGATCGCTTGCTCGTAGCTCGGAATTCCTCACCCACTGTGTGTTCAACTCGCACCACTCCGAGACCGAGATGCTCCGCTACATCTTTCACCTTGCATCCAAGGACCTGTCGCTCGTCCATGCTATGATTCCCCTGGGCAGCTGTACCATGAAACTCAACAGCACCTCCAGTATGATCCCCCTGACTTGGCCAGAATTTGGAGATGTTCACCCGTTTGTACCGGTTGACCAGGTAGATGGGTATAAGCAGATAATCAAGGTATTCTCGACTCTGTGAATCATGCCCTCGTGAGACCAATAGTACCTGCACAGGAACTCGAGGCAGACCTTTGCAAGATAACTGGATTCCACTCTTGCTCGGTACAACCAAATTCGGGTGCCGCCGGGGAATACACTGGTTTGACCGTCATTCGTGCGTACCACGAGTCGCGTGGTGAGGGCCACCGTGATGTATGCTTGATCCCTTTAAGCGCTCATGGTACCAATCCCGCGGTATGTTGGGGTTCTTGTACAAAAAGGCGTTGTCGGGTTTACGTCCTTGCTGTAGTCCGCTGTCCTGGCTGGTTTGAAAGTGGTTCCTGTTAAGACGCGTGCAGATGGAAATCTCGATCTCGACGATCTCAAGGCTAAAGCTGAGAAGCACAAGGATGACTTGGCCGCGTGCATGGTAGGTCCCACTTTCCCACACTTGCTAATACTCAGCCTGATCACGTACAGATCACGTACCCTTCGACATTTGGTGTATTCGAGGACGGCGTTGCAGATGCGTGCAAGACTATCCACGACAATGGTGGTCAGGTGTACTTGGATGGTGCCAACTTGAATGCTCAGGTGGGGTTGACGAACCCCGCCGTTTGCGGTGGAGATGTCTGTCATCTCAACCTCCACAAGACTTTTGCGATGTAGGTGTACATCATCATGGTTGTGAAGGCAGTCTAACCGTTTACTAGTCCCCATGGTGGTGGGGGACCTGGAGTTGGGTGAGCAACAACATGGAGGATAGGATTCAGAGTCTCTCATCGATTCTTTTTCTAGTCCCATCTGCGTCGCTGAGCATCTCGCTCCATTCCTGCCTTCTCACCCCCTCGTTCAAACCGGCGGAGACAGGGCAATAGACGCAGTATCCGCTGGACCCTTTGGGAGTTCCTCCATCCTCTTGATCTCCTGGGCTTATATTAAGATGCTTGGCGGAAGTGGACTCTCTCAGTCAACCAACGTTGCACTTCTCAGCGCGAACTACATGGCTCAAAGACTTGCAGGACACTATACCATTCGCTTTAAGAACGGAAATGGCCGTGTTGCACATGAATTGTTGATTGACCTCGCAGAGTTCGATAAATCTGCCGGCTTGAAAGTTACCGACTTTGCCAAGAGGCTGCAGGTGAGACCGACTGGTTAACTGTAACGAAGATGCTAATCGTTGGCTGGCGAAAGGACTACGGATTCCATCCACCCACTTGCTCATGGCCTATTTCGACGTGTATGCTCATTGAACCTACCGAGTCAGAGACTCTCGAGGAGATAGATAGGTCGGCCCTTTTCATTGGCCCCTGGGCGCTGTGTTCATGAGTCATCGACTTGCCTATTTCATGTAGATTTTGTGACGCCATGATTCAAATTCGCAAGGAAGTTCAAGATATTATTTCAGGGGGACAGCCCAGGGACAACAACCTCCTTAAAAACGCGCCCCATCCGCTTTCCGTTATTGTTCTGTCTGACAAGGAATGGAATCGGTGTGCCTTTATTTCTTTTCCGTGTTTGATGATATTGATAAATTGCTACAGCCCATATTCTCGGGAGGAGGCTGTTTACCCTATGCCTTGGTTGCGAGATAAGAAATTCTGGCCGACAGTCTCCCGCATTGATGATGGTGGGTATCGGGTGCATTCACTTTTTTATCCTCTTAGCTAATCAATATGACTGAAGCGTTCGGCGACCTCAATCTCGTCGTAAGTTCGACGGTCTTGGTGTCAAGTTTCCGTTACTGATGATACTCTTTGAAGTGTAATTGCCCCTCCGTAGAGGAACTGGCAGAACCCTGAGCATCTTTATTATCCTTTACGCTAGACATTTTAGATGACAACCTTCAAGCTTAGGTTACATAGTGGGTCTTTCCCTCAGATTTTGGTCATCATGCGCGTCATGTTCAACCACACGCTTTGTATGATACCACTCGCATTGTAGCTACCATTGCACAGTCAATCCTGTGAGACTTGGACAATTAATGATTATTCTATTTTTCGTTGCTACCGACTCTACGTCCCTCCTGGCTTGATGGCGAGCCCTCCGAGATTATCAGGTAGGGATTGCCACAGCTGTGGAAGATATCGCTGTAGACGCATGGAGACCTCATCTTGCTGGTTCGTCTTGGTCGCGAATGTCAAAAGCACCTGAACGGTCACTGCATTCGGCCTGACGTCTTTTTGGTCCTTGCCCATCTCCAGACAGACCATCTTCACTGCCTCATTCAACATCCCGTTCCGGCACATGCACTCCACGTAGGCGTTCCAGTTCCCCTGGTTGAGTATAAAAGACCGCTCGGAGAGCTTTTTAATCACTTGCTCCGCGAGCGGCCACGCACGGGCGTACCCACAGGCATCCAGAATGATAGACACGCTCGCATGATCGTACATCTCGCCGACAAGGAGCACCTCCCACACTCTGTATGCCTCGGCAAAGAGACCAACACGCTGGTATGCGTCCATCAACTGATTCCACAGTAGAGTGTCAGGCGTGATGGACGGATCGAGGGTGAGGTGATCGTGCACGCGGCGAACGGACGCGGCAAGCCGTAGGGTGTCCTCTTCCGAGGCGTCCTCGGCAAGCTTGGCGAGCCGCCTCAACAGCGATGCATAGACGTACGACGTGATCTCGACCCCCGACCGGCGCATGTCCCTGACGACCTCAAAGTAGTGCCAGATCGGCGGCAGGGCGGGTCCGTCGTCAAAGGAGAGGCGGGAGAGGACGTGGAGGATCCAGCGGTACCCTTTGATGCCGACCTCCTTGGGGTTCTCGCTGCCCATCACCCGTTTGTACGCCTGAAGCGCGTCGTCGAAGCTAGACGACGTGCGCATGGCCATGACAGCAAGGGAGGCGACGGCGACATGACCATCTGGCTTGATCTCTCGGGCTTCCATGTCTGCGAGAAGATCCAGGGTGAGGTGGGAATACTTTTGGACATCGACAGAGTTGGCCATGGCGCGAAGAAGGGTCCCATACATGTAAGCGTCAGGCCCAGATGAACGCCGACGACCAAAATGTTGCATTGTGATGGCATCAAGGGACGATGGTGGATTGGCGAGGGAGAGTTCGCCATAGAGCTCTAGTGCTTGGTCTATTAGTCCATCGGCCTGGCCCCGGAAGGCAGAATCGCAGAGAGCGGCGACAAGAGGCTGTATAAGAGGGGCATCCGGCGTCAATTCACGCGACTTGAATTGACGATAAATCGAATGAGCACCAGAGAGATCATCTGTGCGGACCGCATTGCCAATTAGAATCGACCATTGCAAGGGGCCTGCTTTCATCTGCAATGCCTGTTCCGCATACTCCAAATCAGTAACTTGAAGACTAGAGCGCAGCATGATGGTAAGGGTGTGCGGCGTGACCTTGTATCCTTCCTTGCAGAAATCTTGGCAGAGTCTGATCGCAGAGACAATGCCGCACTTTCCGACCTCGATCTCCAAACTCTCCTCCCATTCCGCTTGAACAGCAGTAGAGTTGACGATGCGCTTGCTAAATCGTCTCTGAAACTCCCCCTTCACCTCGGCAGCTTGTTGGGGCTCGTTCAACTTCATAAAGCCCGTGAAAAGCATATCAGCGAGGCTTTCGTCATAACGGAAGGAGTAGTTCTCTATACGATCGAAAGCGCTGTAAAACTCGCTGACGGGCGCGCCCGAGTTAAACAACGCCCTAAAGAATATTCGAAAGGTATCGTTGTTGGGTTTGCGCCCCGAGTACGCCATCTTGGACATGGCGTGCCGTATGGTTTTGGCTTGACCATTGTCTGCGCAGTGGTTGAGAAACGCATGCCAGTGCTCGAGAAATGGCCGGATATTGCCCGGTTTTTCGTGCATTTGGATGAGCCAATTAAGGAGGGTCTGAACATTGCCGTTCTTGATCATTCCTTGCAGGATATGGCTGTGAATGTTGGCGTCGACGCGAAGGCCACACAGAGGTGTCAGCTGGCCAAGTATTTTCTCGATCAGAGACAAGTCCTGTTGCCTCGCGGAGATGGCAAGCATGCCGAGAACATGCATAACTTCATCCACAGACAATGCGCCCTTGTCGGTATGACCCTCCGACAGAGACGTAAGCACTTCATTGATGTGGGCGTGGATCGCAGCCAACTTGTTTGACGGCATTCGTGCCATGTCACCAGAAGGGCCGGTAGAGACAGCGGAAAGACGTGTGGAATTTGTAGTGTGCGCTGTGGTCAGCCATCTTCTGATGCCCGGAGTGAGCGCAGCCCGTTGCCTGGTGGTGCGGTGAGCGACCGAACGATGAACGCTGATTGCGATGCGTTCCAATTGAGAAGAAGCGCGGCCAAAGGACATTCATACGCCCAAAGAACGTTGTCTACGTGTTCCGCGGTTCCTTGACAAATTTTTTAGCGGGTAAAGTGCATAACTGGCTTGACGGAGCGATACCTTCCAGCCCAGGGCTCAAGTGGAAAGAGTAGGTTCGTGGGAAACCAAGATTCCTCATCATGGGACACGTTTTGTGGATTGTTTTTTAGACTACATACATCACCATGTCCGAAAAACTCAAGGAGTTCATGGACGTCCCCCAACAGTTTGTCAAAGACGGAAAACAGGTTGGTCAAAGCCCTTTGTGTCTTGCAACAATCGTTCGCTTAGTAGCCATAGTTTTTGACACGCTGCACAAAGCCGTCACAGAAAGGTACTTGGTTTGACCTCTTCCTCCGAACCAGTCATTCAAGTTTCTGCTCAGAGTTCATCCAGATCTGCAGAGCGGTCGCCATTGGTTTTGCTGTCATGGGCTTCATTGGCTATTTTGTCAAACTCATCCACATCCCAATGTACGTATCACACCACCTCGTGTCTCATGCAGTCTGAAGGTATCATTCTTAGAAACAACATACTCGTGTGCGTACCCTATCAACATTCGTGTCCATTTATCGTATTGAGGTGCCTGGCGGCAGTGGTGGCGCATAGCTCATCCCATTCATGCACCTCTACTCGTGCTCGTACTTCGTCCTTTAGTCCTTATATATCCCATTCTTTCCCCACACCAGCAACGACTAGTACCAAGTTTTGCATGCTCTTCAGATGCAATGTCGTTCTGCGTATGCGCGGATTATGAGTGCAGCAAATAAGGCGTGCTATATACCACCAGCACAGAAGCGATGAAGGAAATGTGAATGAGCTTTTTTCACACTGGGTCGCTGGGTTCCTTCGGTGTTTCCTCTGAGAATTCTATTGGCGCCAGCGTTGGATCAGATCTTGAAGCAGCTCTGGCGCTTGGTACCTCCAGCTCGGATGTTGAATCGGAATATTGCCGTCCGCGCAGAAAATTCGTCCACAAAGATATTACGCCCTGCATCGCGTTGCTGAGTATACAAATAACATCATCCCACCAAGACAATATACCTCTCGCAAGCCGAAGATGATGAACGCGCCCAGTGGAACTAGAATACTAGTTAACAGCGCAAACAAGATGATGATGAATGGACCTCACGAGCAGCTGGGAGCATGTACGTCACCTCTGTTTGCAGGTCACTCAGGAAAAGTATCGCAGAGCTTGATTCTGTTTGTCAGGGACAGATACTCCGAGGCGAACAAGACTTACGTGAAAGTGACGCACGAGTACAGGCAGAAGAGCCCAACCCGACAACAAAGCGACCTCGACGGCGTTCGAGTGGCGAGTGGGAAGGACGCTCCGATGACCTTCCATTGACGGTAGTATTGTACCGTGATGACGGCTGGCTCGATCTCATCAAGAGAAGACTCATATCTACTTTATCGCGGGAACGTACCTTCCAAAGCGAGGATTATGGCCATCACAGCGACGCAAAAAGACGGGACGATGACAGCCCTGGCCACGTAATAGCGGTTAACACGGAACCAGATGTGACGCATGGCTCAACTAACGGTTGGCCGGGTTGGATGACACAATATAGCCCGTTTGAACGAACTGCCTGCGGTTGTGACTTGACGAACTAGGACAAGGTTTAATTATGTTTCAGGCTAGACACGGAAACCAACACTCACAGTCCCAGCGCCAATTGAAAAGACGATGAAGACCAAGTAAGGCGTGCCGAGCATCTGATACAATAGAGTCAGAACAGGAAGCTCCCACACGTCCGCGTGTCAAATACCAAAATTAAATACAGCACCCGAGGCATGCGGCTAAGGACCGAACACTGCAAGCACTGCAACGTCGACCACGCCTGCGATATAACTTATCAGTGACCTCCAAGGACGTTTTACTGGGTTCTCACATGAAGAACAATCGCCAAACCAGCGACGACCGCCCTGTTAATCATACCCTAAGCTTAAGGCCCAACCAAGTCGTCAACGAGACGCGACATACATCGGAGCTGCTCCATGGATCATGCTGGCTTGCACCCAACAAATCTTCAGGTGTCGACTGCCAGATCCACTGATGGCCCTCGCATATAGGCTATCCTTATGATGAGTTGTGTCGCATCTGCAAGTGGTTCCGCCACTCACCGCAGGCAGAAGATGAATGAGTAAACAATCCAGGTGATACAAAAGTTGATAATAGTCGGATGCCAATTCACCTTCCTGCACGTCGAAACAGTCAAAACTACGATCGGGAGACCAATCTGCCCCCCACTGATGAGCAGACCGAGATACACGGAGGTCAGATGCTCGAGATCAGGTAGATGAGGGTCGTCTGCTTCACAGGATGGTGAGTCCATCGAACAGCTGGAATACTGCAGAGCGCGTACTTGACATAATATTTCACTAGCTGTCTTATACTTATGGTCGAGGTAAAATTGGCGTCGTGCAGGGATCGAAGCGGGTATTGCCAACGAATATGAGGTCAACCCAGTATCTGGCGTCAGAGTAGTAGGGTGCGTGGAGGTATCATGGAGAGCATAGGTCAAGTCCCAAATGGACTCGCACGAGAACACGGGGGCGCGCAGTTACCCGTGTAACAGGAATCGCCCTGATAGGATATATAACCCACCAACTCACTAGGGGGCATGGAGATCCTAGTAGATCCACCGCCGGGAGTAGCCAGATTGACCGGAAATGAGTAGATAGGTAACCTTAGAATAGGAATATTAGACCAAAAGTTAACATGCATTCGGTGTTTCAAGTTTAGATAAATGGGTAGCGCAAGGCAAAACAAACGACACGACCAAGGACATGCACCATACAGGATGGATTTGCTCTTCATCAGTCATCGAGCATCAATGAGTAAAAGGGGAAATCGCGATGATGGTGGAGCAAGCTCGACAGCGGGAATATATTGGGAATCCACCACAGGCACACCATATGTCAATACGCCAGCCATTTTGTCGTTGTTCTCCTTGGGGGCAACATCAACCATCCTGGACGCAGGCGGCAGGAGGGCCGAGATAAGCGATTGTGTCCTCGAGAGGCATTCTGATGCGCTGAGATCTGGGCTATATTTAGAAGAATCAGCTAACTATTGCAACGCTACGACGTCAGCGGACTATCTCCCACGCAGCGGGATGAGGCAAACATACGTATGATCGTAATCGGTTGATTGCATGCTCTAACACTGTTGTCTCCACATCTGTCCATTTGGAGGCAAGGTGGCGGAGGAATGAAAGGTCGTACAGGACCTGGAGCATGCCCGGCAAGTCACTGTCATCAATGCTCTGCACGAATGTAGCTGAAAATTTTGCGATCATTCTCTGTGAGATTGTCATCAGATATGACTGATGATGACTCATGCCCAAGTTATGTATAGAAGAAGAGAGCAAGGATAGACAACCCATCATCGGCGGAGATGGGTACACACACGTGGATCCTAAATTAGGTTTAGTATATGACAGGGATCCTACATCGAAGTAACGTACCGGGATGGGTCCACATCCTAGTTGCGTTCTGCGCATAATATGACATCAGTTTGGAAGCGACAGTTGCCTCCCAACATGACATAATTCGTTCAAACAACACGTTCATTCCCTCTCGGAAGCCTCGAAAATCGAGTGAATACTTCGTAAAGCGAACATATATTAGAAACTTACTGGCTGCCACAGCATGATCACACCCAATATTGCAAACGAAAGATGACGCAGATAGTTCTTTTGCTAAGTGTGCATGAAAAACGAGTCTGTCCATCGTCGAACCGACGTCTTTTTAAATGGGTTTAGAGTATGGGATGCCGTAAAGGGCTCGACTTGCCAGAGGTAGTCATGAGGTCTTCAGAGGAGACCTTGAGCGCTGATACCAATCTATTGCACAATGCCTGTGCTTCTGGACGATATACTCTGCTAAGGTCGCTCACCAACCTCCTGGAGTAGAGGAAATGTCAGAGATATAGAATCATAATGAATGTGACGCACCGGCTACTTTCACCATCTGCAGACATGGTGGCTAGATCATCCTGCAGCGAAGCGGCAGCAGCTTCTAGGGTTTTCAGAGCTTCGTGCAAACGCGGAGCCCTCCCCTCGAGTCGTTGCGTCAGTGTCTCCCTGTACGTTTGGAAACTAGGATCAAGAGATGAAGGCGCAGTTCCTAGCAAAGACTGAACAGCTAGTGGGGAACAATACAGGCTGTTGAGCGGCGAGAATATATCTGGATGACGTGAGTATGGAAGCATATTTAGGTCCTAGCCGGTTTCCGCACCCTCGTTATCGCGCCCCAGAGACCCAAGTGATTCCAGGAATTCTTTCTCTGCACGCACGAGGACACTTTTCCAAATGTCAGCAATCCGGGTGCCAAATATGTCATCCAGAAGCTCGGCGAGATTGGCCGTTTCAGATGCTTCGAGGCCAGAGCGTACCACCCACTTCCGAAGGGATGTCCGGACCTTCCAAACGGCACTCACTACGTCCAGTGAGGTCAGCCACCTATCAAATGCGCTGCGGAGGTTTGCTGTGGACTGATCAAACCAGCCGCCCAGTTTTTCGCGCAACATTTCCTGTGGAAGTGAGGACGAAACAGATGAAAGGTCAAAAAAGGGCCGATATGCTCGAATATTTGCAGGCAGAAGAGAAATGTACGTGGACGATGGAAGCGAGTTTAAAACTGCCTGAGTACTCAAGAACAGTTCAGCGGAAAGGTTGGATGACGGGGCAAATGATGCTTCAGCCTGTATGGTGTCCAACACTCTTGTCGCCAAACAGCGCGTTGATGTAGAAGTCGCAAAAAGAGTACGAGCGGTGCAAAGTGTCCGTGAGATGATTTCCAGTGTCATTCTGGTCGAATTCTTGAAGGCAATAGCAGTAGTCTTCGCGGGAGGGTTTGTTGCCCTTTCCGAAATCCTTTGTGATGCCGGCGGCCCACCATTCACTAGTGAACCATTGCCCAATTGTTCAGGGATATCAAGACTTTTTGCAAGGAGAGCATTCAGACTGCGAGACCGTTGGGAAAGGTAGATGGTTAAAGCCTCTGTAAGTGGTCGAGAGTCCAGGATATGAAGCGTTAAAAGAGTAGCACAGATTTCCTGAGACAAATGATGTTATACAATCCGCAAATACAGATAGAAATAGACAAACTTCTGTTGTCCTATCGTACGATCTCAGTGACAATGTCGCCCTGTGTATGATTTGAGTACGGAAATGGGACACAGTCTCCCACTGTCGCTGGACCAAAGGAAATTGTTCCTAAGATAAAATCACTCAGCTAAGGTTCAGTAACCCGACACCAGCGACTGACCAACACATCGATACCGTGTTTCATCCAGCTTTCATCATCCTGAGCGTTGTCACGAATCAAGGCTCGATGAACGACGCGAGAGAGAAGGAACAACCAGGCGGCCTGAAAGTACTTTTCACGTTCGATCAACCTCCATAAATGCTCTGGCGCGTCCAGGAGCAACTTTATATGCGCAGAGAGTATCCGTAAGGCCTGCAGGTGCGAGTCTAAGTACTACAGCGGTCAAGACACGTGGAGGATGAAGGTCCCAGCGACTCACCATCCTTTCCACTTTGTGGGACGTGGTTTTGAACGTTAGGGACTCTTTGGGACCGAATCACAGCTTTGGTTTCCTCTAGTGCTCCTTGTACATGTTTCGCTGACGTTGAAATGGAGATGATAGAGGAGGAAGCTTGAAGTAGATCACGGTATCGTTCGCTACGCTTTCCAAGTACCGTCAAGAAATGGGACCTGTTCCAGGTAACACCACGCACCCGACCATGATTCGAAGGTCTTCCTGCTTTGCCTCGGCATCGGCCCTAGTTGCAATTTGCTCAGCGATTACAATAGGAGAGGGGTAGGGTCTACCTCAATTGCGCTTGCCTGGATTTTACCTCAGCGATGGTGTATTTTGCAAAGAGCTCATCCGGGCTGATGTCTGCAACATCATCCTGCGATTTACCGGAAGTGAAGCTGGTGAGTTGCGAGATTGTGCGGGGTAATTTGACTGTAGGAGAAGGAACGGAAGGGGATCCCAACGGTACTCTGGACGAAGCCAGGGATGCCACTGAGATAGTCGACGGTCGACCAGCCATGCAATATTCAAAACGACACTCGTTAGTAAATGTCTAAGGCTTGATTACGTAACAATCGGATTTTGGATACAATGCATGCAACCATTCTGAAACTGGCCCTACGCAGAGATATGTAACAACGCCCCTAGAAAGCTCGTTTATTTTCCATCGGTTTCGTCGCTTGTTGTTATTTCTATGCCTCCTGCATCAGCTGGACTGGATTTTCGGTCCGCGGGCGGCGCGGGCGTTGCGAGTGAATCGCGCGATGACTGCGAAGTTGAAGGTCCGTTCTGGTTGGGTGAACTGGTAGCAGAGTTGGCTAACCGCTGGTCGAGTGCCTTGAGAGCAAGTGCGCTTTAGACCGTATGTCAGACACTTCCTCTTTCTATGATAGTCAATGTGCATACCGTCGCCGCTCAGCCTCTGCCCGGGCACCACCGGGAAGCTGGCTGAATCCAGATTCAATATCGTGAGATACAGACGTTGGGATCAGATGGAGTCGCAATGCAACCTTGTGGACCCCATTTCCAATAGCCGACAAAGCGGGACTAGAGACGAGAAGTTAACACCCACAACTTCGGATAAACTTCTGGGCTCACTGGAGGAAGGGGGGAAACCAGCTGATAAGGGCAAATGTTTCACTTCTATCTCCATAGGTACTGGTTCCAGTGCCAACATCCATATTGCGCTTATAGAAGCGCAAGTATATCCACGAGACAAACCAGCCAAACTGGATGACCAGATATGGACATTGGAAACCAACGACTGTCATAACAGCGGAGAAAGTAAGGTGTGCCATTGGCAAAGCCTGAAGATGATCACAATTCGATGAAGTACGGGAACGGGGGTTATGATGCTCACTTTGACGCGCACTTTGAAAAAACCAAAGATTTGTATCTGGTGTTCTGGTATCAGCTGCGTGAATGCAACCAATATGCTGGTGAAGAGTGCCATTTGGCCACGATACTGCATCCCATACCTGACGGGGATAAGAACGTGACCAACCGAGTGGTAATGTGTCTCACAAGAACAAATCCGCATTTCTGGTTACGGCAAACTCAATCCAGTTAAAAGCAAACGCGATGAGGTTTGGTACTGTCACACAGATGATGATAAACTTGAGTGTCTCCACCGTACCCCACAGGCGTTCAAAATAGCGTAACGAGGCTGGTATGACAGCCAATGTCGCGAGTAACTGCGAAATATAAGTGCGCAGAAAAAGCGAGGCCATGAGGCACTGACACACCTCAAGTATGTTGACCTCAACCAAGGCCGAGGTGGCAAAAGTCCATGGGTAGAAGAGACTAGAGCCTGGCACGAGGGTTAACCACGGTATGTACGAGATTCCTGTGGTCCACCGGACCCAGAAGTATAGAGAAGTAGCCGCAATGGTAGCGGCTACAAAACCGCGTGTCACTGGGGGTATCGAAGTAAGATATTGGAGCGGCGTTGATAGAATGGCCATTCGTAAGCTAATTGATCATGGAAATCAGTGGCGAAGTGTTGCCCACCGCGAGCCCAGTGACTTTGCAGGGTTCTGCGCCCAGTGGAATTGTTTATCCGTATTTGTTTCAAGCGCTCCAACTTGAAGGCCTATGTTACGTCAGCTAACCCTCTTTCCTTCACTCCGTCATCATCCTATGGCTGACTACGACTTCCGTCCCGGAGGTTCGCTCAAGTTCAAGGGAGGTGTCGCGGATGGAGGAATTGTCAAGAAGTATGTCTCTATCACTGGTCGCTACAGCCGATATTGTCTCAGATCTTTAGGAAGAAGAAATCAAAGTCTAAATTGAAACTCGACGACTTGAGGGAGCAAGATCGTGAACGAGCCAGAGAACTCTTGGTCAACGAGGAAATTGGTTCCATTCCGGGTTCCGCACCCGGAAGCAAGCGTGCTTCACCCTCGCCTT
>JBBPKE010000191.1:0-16814 GCA_038089095.1 Tylopilus orsonianus | reverse complement strand
AGTCTAAATTGAAACTCGACGACTTGAGGGAGCAAGATCGTGAACGAGCCAGAGAACTCTTGGTCAACGAGGAAATTGGTTCCATTCCGGGTTCCGCACCCGGAAGCAAGCGTGCTTCACCCTCGCCTTCCAATGGAAAGGACAGGAAAACAGATGCAGAGAGGCGGTTCGAGGAAGCACAGCGTCGTAGAGTGAGTTTCTTAATGGTGTTGTTCTTCGTCTAATTAATTGCATCTCCAGCTTATTGATAAAGTAGCTAAACTAGCGCACAAAACGCATAAGGATCGCGTGAACGAATTTAACGCCAAATTGGAATCGCTCAGCGAGCATCACGATATTCCAAAGGTCCGTTTGTGACCTTCGTGGTTCGTGTAGACTCTCACGGCTTCCGCACAGGTTGGCCCAGGATAAAATCCGCGTAAATCGCGTCGAGCGCCTTGCTGTTCGGGAAGCACGGCTTCGCAGTGCTCTATTATACCAGCCTGTGGCAGTTGCTATGTGATCTGTCCTCCTTTCACCAATTGTGTGTTCGCACTTTACAATGTAAGATACTCGGAAAGCTCCAGCGGTCACGTATTGTGAGATATTTGTTGTGCTGGTTTTCGATATAAGTAGTTACGGAGGCACGCCTCATAAGTCCGCGACCTCTCTTGACCCTTTTCCTTCACCTTCCATTCGACTGCATCATGTCTGCCGCACAGCAGGTTGCGAAGAAAGGACACATTTGCCCGCCCTCCGATGCAGACCATCCCGCAGATAGATGGGAATCATTTTATGTGTACTCCTTTATTTGCAAGTTCACCGGTCTGCGCTCAAAGGTGGAGGGCTTAGAGACACCGATGGAGTGAGTCATCTAGATATGTATCGGGCTCCCCTTGCCACAACTCTCGATTTCACTCGATGGCAGTTTCGAAAACGCCCTCCTGATGCCCGGGGCAGACCCTATACTTGCCAAGATACTCCAGCAATTTGTACTAAACCTACGTCCGCAAGCGCGTAATTTGAGGTATGTATGCTCTCGCAGCCCTCCCAGACCATGGAGAATGTTTCGGTGCTATGTTAGTGTGGATCAAATATCGTCAACTCTCTCCGGCGTCCTCGCAGATACATTCAAGACCACGGAGAGAACCGCTTTTTGGGATGACGAACGCGGAGCGAACGTGGACCCCTTTGCCAACTTAGAAGGCGGTTTTTTTGCCGCTGATTGGGCCCTGAAAGTGGGTCTGTTCTCGTAATCGTGTCAAATACCCCCTAAACGCGTAACAATGGGCCGAAACACAGCTCAAAATTCTGCGTTTACTCGTGGACGTGCAGCTCGCACACTCGACGGAGGTAAAGAATGTCATCGATCGCGCTTGGGGCGTGACGCAACATAAGCATAAGAAACGAGACCCCATAAATGCACCACCAGATGCATCCGATGCCAGGAGTCAGGAAAGCCTGCAACTCATTCCTTTGGGACAAGACTGTTCAAGAAAGCGCTACTGGGTTGCGGACGGTCCGTGTACTTTTCATTTCGTTGTCTTCGCCCCACATCATATTTGCGTGTATTTGGTGTGAAGCCGCATTTTTAGGGCCCCTTGATACTCGGCATTAGCCGTCTTTCATGGATTCCCGCTGACTTCCGTCCTAATCTATCTCAGATTCACCACGAATATATGTGTCGACCAACCCTTGGAAAATCACGGCGACATTCCAGACCATTTCTTCCACGCGTGAGGAATACCTAGCAGTCATTGGATCGCTTAAGGCAACCGCTCCACAAAGTAGTAAGAAGAGCAAGATAGAGCAGGCTCACTTGGCGTTGATCGAAGTACTTGAAAGCCGGTTTATGGTTATAAGTGCCGAATTAGCGGTGAGTTACTCCTCTTTCCGTTTTGTTGATAGAAGGGGTAGACAGCGGAAGGGCGAGGCGTGTGACCCAACGCTGATTTGACGTGCAGCGCGTGCAAAGGGTCCGGCGAAAAATCGAACAAAAGCAAATCCTCATGGCTCAGGCTGAGATCAGGGAGACGCGGACACGACGCCAGACACGGCGTCCGGACTACGTATATAATGACGTGGAGAGTGGTGAGGTAGGCTACTTAGTTTGGTTCATATCAACCTCGTTGCTGATTTAATCTCGCCTTCAAGGAGGACTCTGATGAATACAAGTTGGAGGATGAGAATGATGACGACGACGCTTTTGATCGCGATGATTTCCTTAATTTCCGCCCGGAGACGCGGGGTAAACGTCGGGCAGCCGGTGTAGCACCACAGCGGAGATCTACGAGAGTGACCAGAGGTAAACGTGGATCGCCTGATTTTTCAGCGCAAGAATGGCGAGGCGAGAGACGATCGAGCCGATTGGGAGCTTTGGAAGACGTGCAACTGGACCGTCCACTGAAACGCGCGCGGACGGAGGAGAGCACAGCAAGCTCTGGTTCTGCGGGGTTGCCTAGCTCCGAGGTAGCACCTCCAGAGAACGAGCAAAAGACTAAAAGCCAAGGTGCCGCCGCAATGAAACCCAACGAGATACCTATGGAACAAATAAATGGGAAAAAGAAAAGCAAGTTCTGGTATTACGCAGTCGAGCCCGCCGTCGGATCCGCTCGCTCGATCAAAGTTGGCGGGAGATCTTTAGCGGCTACGAATGGGAATGGTCACAACAATGCTGGCAACAGCTGGTTACCTTTTGGGTCCGAAGCCAATGGTGGGATGGACGTGGACGGATGCGTTGATGCGACTCCGCCTTTATTTACAGAGCAGGCGCAGAGCGTACCGCCGTCCGGTTGCGATTGATTTTCTCATTTCCAGCATTGCGCTTGCGTCAAGATGGCAGTTTACACTTCATACCATTTACTAACATTTTTTCGATTTGGTTGAAACAGCACACTAGTCTACACATTTCATTTATTGCCGGCACGATATATATTACACTAGCTGGATTTGATGGGCAGCGAACTTGATCCGAGCATCTACAAGAGTGCTAGTGCTATGTATGTTACGTACGTTCGAAGTTGGTATGACCTTCCTAATCGGTCAAGCATAATTGCAAGTGGACAAAATTCCGTGGCATGCCAGCTCGGCACCCGAGTACCCCACAGCTGCGATGATTGCACGAATCACAGGGAATGCCCTGCGCAATATATCCCGTTCGACCCGCAGTCTTCCTACTCGTCCGCAGACTCTTCTTGCTTTCCAACGCCGAGCAACAACCCTCGCGACGATCCCTCCCTCCTCGGACGATGTAGAACTCGTCTCTCTTTTTGATCAGCCTCGGAGCGACAGGAATTCCCGGCCACTGTCCGTCTCAGGCATCTTCCAGCACCCAGAATTGACCACCCCTGCAGCCTTCAACTCCCTGGCCGAGTCTACTCTCGTACGCGCACAGCTTTTGACCGAGCGCATTTTACGCGCCAACCAATCCCGGAGCGAGCTCTTCAAGGTCGTCAAGAACCTCGACAGGCTCAGTGATCTACTGTGTGGCGTTATCGACCTTGCGGAGCTTCTCCGGAATGCGCATCCTGACCCTCGGTGGACTCAGTGCGCGAACGAGAGCTACGAGAAGCTCTGCGAGTACATGAACGTACTCAACACCCACGTCGGTCTGTATGAAGTGGGTTTCCGTCTTTTCACCCCAGTGGTTTCTGACCTCGACACAGGTTCTGCGCACGGTTCTCCATGACCCCGATGTCGTTCAGTCTCTTAGCCAGGAGGCTCTTCAGACAGCCTTGATTTTCTGGAGAGACTTTGAGAAATCAGCTATCAAGCTGCGTCCCGAACAGAGAGAACGATTTGTTTCCTTGTCTTCCGAAATCCTTTCCCTTGGCCACGAGTTTGTCACTCAGGCATCTGCTCCGCGCCCCCCGGCCGTAATTGAGCCCTTAGAGTTGAGTGGTCTGAAAGATGAGGGCATGGGCGCGAGGCTCCGTCGTCAAGCATGGTCTACCCAGAAGAGCCTTCTTGTATACCCTGGCTCCCATCAAGCATATATGATCATGACATCTGCTCCAAACGAATCTCCACGACAAAAACTATACATGGCTGCACATACCAGTAGTCAACAACAAATAGAATGCTTAGAACGACTGTTACATGCCCGCGCTGAACTGGCTCGACTTGTTGGATGGGATAGCTATGCGGCTATGACTCTCAACGACAAAATGGCAAAAACACCGGGTGAGTAATTTGTGACGACTACTTTGGCGCATTCCCTGACGTGGATTCCAGAAAACGTCCTACATTTTTTGGATACATTCTTAGATCGAACAGCTATTCATGCCCGCACTGCATTGCATACACTCAGATTACGGAAGCAATCACACCTCAACACCTCTGTACTTCCTACTATACAAGCTTGGGATAGATCATTTTACTGTCCGCCAGAACCACCGGAACCTCCCGTGTCGTTACCCCCTCTGTCTCTGGGGCGCGTTTTTATGGGTTTGTCGCGGCTTTTCAAGCATCTCTATGGTATATCGCTACGACCAGCTGAAGTGGCCTCTGGTGAAGTCTGGCATTCTGATGTCCACAAACTTGAAGTAGTAGACGAGGAATTTGGCGTCATTGGGTGGATATATACTGACCTCTTCGCGCGGAATGGCAAGTCGTGTGGCGCAGCACACTACACCGTTCGCTGCTCCCGACGGACTGACGACGACGACGAAAGTGGTGATCTCGTTGAAGGTTCCGAGGAGTTCCTCGTACCTTCACGAAGCTTCCAGGCCATCAAACGCCACAAGCTGCGCGGCATGCACGGAGAGTACCAACTTCCGTTGGTCGTTCTCTTGTGTGAATTTGCTCGCCCCACGGTCGCCCGAGGGCCCACATTTCTAGAATGGCACGAGGTGCAGACCCTATTCCACGAAATGGGTCATGCCATGCATTGTAGGTCATTTGGCCGCACGTCTATCACGAGTGACGCTGATGTTTGATGCTGTAGCCATGATTGGTCGAACAGAATATCATAACGTTGCCGGAACCCGCTGTGCGACGGACTTCGTCGAGTTGCCGTCGATCCTCATGGAGTACTTTCTCAATTCTCCCAAAGTCCTCTCCCTCTTTGAAGTAGACGGGACCTCGATCCTCGGCCAGACCGGTAATCACCACGAAGACCCATGCACTTTCATCGATACGCACGGCAGCATTTTACTCTCCGTGCTCGATCAAATGTATCACTCTCCCACAGTCCTCGAGCCGGGATTTGATTCCACGGCTACCCTCGCGAACCTGCACAACGCGCGCGGTCTCATTCCCCACGCACCAGGGACATCCTTCCAGACCCAGTTTGGCCATCTGTATGGGTATGGGGCGACGTACTACTCGTATTTATTCGACCGTGCGATCGCATCACACATTTGGCGACAAGTTTTCTCAAAAGAGCCACTGGATCGGAAACTGGGAGAAAATTATAAAGTAGAAATTCTGCAATACGGTGGCGGCAAGGATCCTTGGGAAATGTTGGGCACGTTGCTGGAAGCACCACAGCTTCAGTTGGGGGATAAAGAAGCAATGCGAGAAGTGGGAAGGTGGAGAGTAGAAGACGGGCCTGTGTCAGAAAGACACTAGGCACACCATATTCGACAAGAACGGTCCTGAGTGAACATGTTATGGTTTCGTATCAGCGGTACAGTACGCTACAGTCTGGTAGATGTTTGTCAGGGCAACGGTTAGTATACATTAGGTGTCGGCCAACATGTCACCCGAAGCGGCTCTTGAGCAGCTATGTGAAATCCATCAAGACGGGGATGCGAAGAAATGCAGTAATCCTGACCGATTGACCAACGTTCAACATAGTGCCAAGTCCCCCACTGTTGGACCCCCCGATGAAACCTGAGAGTTGCTTTTGCGCCACGAGTTTCGTGAGCGTCATTGCAGCACCGTTCATCATGCTTTGCTTCCCCTCACCGCCTGCGCCAGTGAAGCTGCTACCTACTTGTTTCATGACGAGACCCATGAGCTGGTTTCCCCCACCCTCACCCAGGGCACCTGACATGAGGCTGCCGACGTCAAATCCGGTTTTGGAACTGACGGAAGAGAGTGCCTAGTAGAACGATTCAGTCAAAGGCGATGGGAGCGACGTGTTGCAGTACACTGAAGATCATGGGACCATACTTGCTCAGATCGCCCTCGCTCACCTGCTCTTGGTGTTGTTGCTATAAAGTGATGCCTTCAAAACGACCTCACATCAGATAAGGAATGGCCCGCACAGAGTTATCGTGGACGTGTTGCACCGCATTCGCGATGTATTCCTTGTCTTCCTCGCTGCTTTCTGCGTGAGATAACACCTGTTCCGTGTCGACTACACAATCATCATCACGAGCCATGAACATCGAGGTAGAGCACACCACTTACAGCCGCCCTGTGGCTGCTGCCTGTGATGGGGGGTGTTGTATTCTTCCCCACCGGTCTTGCGAACTAATCGTGATATACCGTCGATGATCGACCAACCGATGCGAATGTGATCAAGGACTTACCCTCATCCGAAGGCTCGGAAGATCCGCTGGTAGCAGCAGAAAGGACTTGCTCAGCAAGATTAAAGAAAGACGGCTGAAGATCAGTTAATCGGGCGAAGCGCCAGGCATGCGTCACTCGACCCACCATGGTCGTATCAGTGAGATGCACTTTGATCGAGACAGCCGAACAATGTCATGAATGGACATTCACTGCTTTATAGCCTACCACGGCGCACCGCCGCATGATATTCCATTCTGGGGTGACAGTGGCGGCTGACCTAGTTCGGAATAGCCAAGCCTCTTACTGACAGCCAGAATGTTTTCATCCGATTCGAGACCCGCCTGCGGGGTGTAACGTTTATTTTTACTCTAGTGGGGTCGTCCGAACCGTGGATTTGGATTTACACATACCCTCATCGAAAGGGTGCTAGTCTTGTAGGGTTTAAGGGACCCGGAGGTGCAGAGACCGGGCAGTACCGTTGTTCAGGTTGTTCTAATCTGGTGTTGTGGCTATTCATAGTAAGCTCAACGGCCACCGAGCGCGGTTCAGGGATGCAAAGTCTATGACATTTGCGACAACAACGGATCCGAAAACAAAAGGAGTTAGTACATAGAACGTTCTTCAGAAGCAGTAATGAGGTTAGTATCAGATGTACATAAGCGGACGAGAGAACATGTTACGGCTTATTCCCTGATAACAGATACGTGCCTGTTGGGAAGGGCCGCAAACTATCTGTTATCAGGGCGTACAGGGTTCCCGGGTATAAGTGAGACAATCATGTACACCGACACGATATCTTTCAGAAGTATTAAGGCTATTTACGAGTAAAATGTTTAGTGATTTTGCTATCTTTCATATGGCGCATCCCGGCAGCTCGTGTCCTTTGTCTAAATGGCCCTAGAATGGGCTCTAACTTGCGAGCAAATGAGTCATCCCAATCCCCAGCATATTTTCGCAACACTAGAGCTGCTTGAAGAGCTTCCTTTCGTGTCCAAGGTTGAGCAGTGGCTGCACTTGAACCTTCCTCGGCATCTCCACTGTCAAGGTTTCCCTTCTGTGTGCACATGGCTTCCATTACCGCCTGGTGAATATCCTCACCAGTTGCTCCAAAGATATTGGACAACTCAATAGTGGGATTGAGAATTTCTGCAAGGCTCATCCGGTTGAATTGTTGGAGAACTCTAGTTGTCAAGAGCACACTAGAACATTGATTAGTTTCATGGCGATCAGTTCAAGAGCTGATGATTCGGGTCGATGACACCATTATAATATTTAGGTTATTCAAAGAATCACGACCATATAATATTTTCCTAATATGTGATTATCATCAGCTTAGTCATCACGATTATCAATTTTGGGAGGTGAAATGGCTATGTATGGACTCTCGGTAACAGTTAGATTTTCCTATTTCTTGAGTTGGTTCGCAGGAGTATGTGTTATCCCCCTATACGTTAGGATGGAGTAAACTATAGCAGACACAAGATATCGCGGAGTGGTGAAAGACAGCGCGGTTCACGCGCGTTCTTCCAAGGAACCTATCTGCATAAATTTTGCAAGAACCTCTTCAGATCCTCGCTTAAAAGCTTCGATACCACGGGCTGGATCCCATACGCGGGATCCTTTGCGAGTTTGGGAGAGGGGCGGAGCGCCAGCCGAGGAAGACAGTGCTATGGCAGGAGGTGAAGTTGCGGTGTAAAGGTTTACATCGCCAACTGCATCCGATGCTTGTGCGATTGATGTCTGGTGTAAGAGCGATTGAGAATCTAGCATTGATGTGGACGACGGAGATGAAATGGAAGGAGCAATGGGAACCCTGGAAGTCCCGACAGGTGTTGACCAACTACGCCTCGCGCGTCTCTTCATCAGCATCAACTTTTCTGCTACCTCGGTTGCGGGTACGAACGTCACAACCTGAACACCCTCTTCATGCAGTTCCCTGGGTTGTGTTTGCACGCCGATGGAACGGAACTTCAAAGTATGCGTGCGCATCCCTAGGCTAGAACTCCGCGTTCGTGACCTCGTCGCCCCATCCTCGGAGTCCACCTCATCCTCGACATCTCCATCTTGGCTACTGGTTTCTGCTCTACCTGGGTCTTCCTCAAGGCTGAGAGGGCTCGCAGAGGGTATGGACCATGGAACCTTGGCAGCGTGTCTCTTTGGGACAGGACTTTCCGAAGGATAGAGTGACCGGAGTGGTGGCGGAAAGTCAACTAAGGGGGAAGGCATCGGGGAACGGAAGGTCTTCTTTTCGGGTGTTGCAGCAAGAGGAACACGCGGGAGAGCCGTGAATAGTGAACCCTCAGTGGGAAACACCCGCCCCGGAGCGTGACGCGGGCGTTGTTCCCAGGGGAAAATGTGCTTCATCTGCATGGGATCTGAAGCTGGAGATCCATCCTCCCCGGTGATGTTGAGACGTTGAGCCTGGTGGGGCAGTACTTCCGGGGAGGCAGGAGCGACCGATGGGCCGGAGAAAATGCTCGGATTCAGCCCGGGTTTAGAAGGACTAAGCTCCATCGTGGTTAACGACGTGTCAGAAGATGATGATGAAAGCGATGATAAAACCTGGTCAATGTCCCACATTTTCGGAAAGTAGGTGTCCGTTGGAACCGGCGTAACAACATGGGGGGGCGTCATGGCAGCAGAGTTCCGTACAAGTGGCATGGGAGACAAGTCGCCCCTCTCCAATTCTTGGCGTCGTAATTGAATTGAAATAGTTTGGGCTCCTACTTCTCGAGTATCGCGCGAAGGTTTATAAGGAGCGGGGACATAGCGGAGAGGCGTAGGAGGAAGGGATATCAACCGTGCATAGGGAGCTGGCGGGATTTCATTGATTCCTGGAGTAGGAAGTGTTGCCCATCTGACAGGAGAGCCGGACGTTAATGACTGAGTGTGTCTGAGGGGTGTAGATGGCTCTGGCGTGGTTGTGCGAGATCCTGTTGGAGCCGAGGTAGATTCATGTGTTTCCGGGCTTTCGTTCGGCATTGGCGTCTGCTCTCTTTCCGCACGCGTTCGAGGATGGATCAGATCGAAACGCCCCTCAAGGGGCATGGTCTGATATTCCCCTTCACCGTGGGCCCGTGGCATTGGTATTCCCAACGCCCCCATACCTTCAAGCGCGGCGCGACGTAAGTCTTCAAGTCCCAGTGCTCTATTAGCGGCAGCGGCATGAGAAACACTTTCTTCATTCCATGCAGAAGTATATTTGCTGGGCTGAAAGGTAGGTTCTGAGCTGGCGATCTGCGACCGATAATGTCGATCGTATACGTTGTACCAGCGATCAACAAGTGAACCATAGTCATATGCGCGCTGCTGAGTAGCGGGAGTCTCGGCTGGGGACTCTACGGCCATGTCTGTGGATTGTGGAGAAGAGACGGGTGCACGGTCGGCAATGGAGTGCCAAGGTTTATGTGGGCCAATAAAGTGGACGACTGATATTTGAGACCCGAAGCGCTGATACGCCGGGGCGTAGCTAAAGTGAGACAGTCAGATGACTATTATACGGCAAAGAGCGAGGCTCGGCGCGACTGACGTATAGGTAGCTGTTGGCGTGGTGTTGTACGCGAAACTGAGCCTGTTCCAATTACCGCCTCTCCATTCATTAAGAAGGCCTTGATCCGCACCATCCCAGGTACCTTTGGTGTTTAGGAGCTCCCGAAGCTCCTCAAACTTGTCCTCTCCGGGTGACAGCACCATCACACCAGAGTTGAATATATCTGGCCATCCGACATCTGGGACGGCAGAGAATTCGTGATCGAGATTGAAAAGGTGGGATAAAGGGCGGAGAGGAAGTACATCTGCATCTAAAAATATTACCTTGGAGAATTGCGTGAGACGAAAGACGTGGAGTTTGGTCAAAGCCGTATCTAGGTCCGGGCGACCTAAAACACAAAAAGAGATGAGTCAGAAAGAAAATCATATGACCAGAGAGCACGTAGAGTGACAAGACAGCAGGAAGCAACGTTGGAAGGACCTTGAACCCCAAAAGCCAGGAAACGCATGTAGTACACGACTGAATTGATGCTTCGGAATCAAAGGGTCGACGACTCCCTGCATAATAACTCGTGATGTGCAAAACGGGATCACGTACCAAGTAAGGCCAAAGACTCGGAGTCGGGCGGAGCAATTACTTCAACACCGATGACTATATCGAACGCCTTTCTGAGGAGCCTGATAGTGGAGACATCGACTGTCTCGGGTGTGACGAGGCATACCACCTCATATCCGACTGTTTGACCTGATGAGAGGGGACGATGGACATCCTTCAATGCGGCAGCGATGGCGAGTGCACCTGGGAGATAGGCGTCGGAAGTAAGCAGCGTGACGAAAGCACAGCGAGTAAGCATGACGAGACAAGCCTAAGGGGAAGATATATAAGTTAAAATAAAAACGAGCCGGCAACGAGATCCCGCAACCATGTCGACGCAAAACATGTCTACTAGAACACAAATATGTACGCGTCAACTCGGGCGTTACGCCAATACTAAATCAGGTTTGTGCTACTCCAGCCGAGCATGTCTGATGACTTGACGATGCGGACATGCACAACTACATTCGGTCTTGAATGTCCCTTTGGATGGTCACGTGAGTGGGCTGGGCTCTAGTTGCCGTAATGTTGTTGGTTAATCTCACCAGGGAGCAACAGAGGCAGTCTCCATGCTGGACACCTCGCTTAGTTTTAACCGTACGTTCCTGTTCCATGGCCCCGGGGAGAGTGCGATTGACTCAAATCCCAAACCAGAAGCAGTCAAAGGGATTGCCGAGTTCAGTAAGCCCAAATACCTTCCACTTTGCTCTAATCCCCTGAGCGCCATCAGTCGAAGTCGCGATCCACACCATCCTTTACGTCCGCGAGATATACCCCCCAGATCTGTTTGTGAGAAGAAAGAAGTACGATGTCCCGGTGTTTCAGTCGCGTCATCCCGCTCTTAATGAATACATCTCCGGGGCAGTCAAGGCTATTGCGGACGAGCTCGTTTCGGTGAGTCGGCAGCTGAAGCTCCGTCGGTAACAAGGGAGCTCAAGGCCACCCCACCCAGGGAAACATCCAAAAGGTGGTGGTCGTGGTGAAAGACAAGGACCAAGTTGCCCTCGAACGATTCATCTTCTCTGTACAAAACGCGATACAGATCGAGGCTTATAACAGGGATGTCAGGTAAGGCAGACCAGTATACCATGGATCGAGTTGAACCCTGCTTCGTGCAAGCGTCCAAGAAGCAATGTCGTCTGCGACCCTCAGTCGATATTTACGTGCGTTTTTGGTCAAGCTAAGTACGGTCGAGTCTCAGCTAGGCGCGCTCGAGTCCCAAGGTATTTACCATGCGCAAGTAATTCAAACGAGCCATGTCAAGTACATTATAGACGGGATATCTTTTTCAATCGTATTGGAGCTTCATGATGACAAGGATATGCCACTCGGGCCTCAAGATGAATTGGGTCATGATCCACCGCCATGGGTGCCCGCAGACAAGCAATATATTACTGCAGGGACTCCAGACAATACGCACCTCCATCTCTTGCGAGCTGTTGAAACAGGCATAGTGAACGTGAGTCCTATGGTACTTGGCTGCAGTGATATTATCCTTGACGGATGTTTTAGCTTTCTCTCGCCGTGCAGGAATCAGAAGAGAAACTTAGAAGACTGACAATGCCGCTCAAGAAGAATGATTTCGACCAAGAAAAAGAAAGCGAGAAACTGGCGTAATTCACTAATAGCTCCGTTTCATGATGACTCTTTCGTCGTCGACTGGAACTCAGGCGTGGATGGTTAAATCGAGTCCATATAAATGTGTACCAGCGATGCGTGCAGCAGTAAAAGAAACATGATAGATCAGTACTAAACGTCCACTCGTATACGTTGAATAATAGGTATAATTCGTTCCCACTCTTCCATCGCCTAGGAACGCTGGTCAGTTCTTCGTAAACAATGGTACGAGTTGCCTTACAGATTGATAGAATTCAATCTCTCCATCGGCGAGGTTGCTTAGCATTTCCTTCATCTCCGCTTCCTTTGAATGCTGGAAAATAGTTTGCTCCCTAAGTGTCTCGTCGCTGAAGGCATCTGAAGTTTCATGCGCAGCTGTAACCGCGTCCTGGAGCTAAATCTCATGGTAAATGCTTAACCTCGGAACGGGAGAAAGGAACTACATACCTCTTTGATCTTGAGGTCCAGTTTCCGCATTTTCTCCACCCGGCTCCGGTCGTCATCTGCGCCACGCATTGCATCTACCTTATCCTTAAGGTAAGCACTAAGTCCTAGTCCCGTACTTCCCGCGTGGCCAGATATTACTGCTGACAGGCGGTCGCGTTCGAGGGTAACACCGGACAAGTAGTCAGAGAGCTCCTCAAAATCGAGCTGCTTCTGGTCACGAAGCTTCAGAACAGCTCGGTTGGCGTGGGAATATGTGAGAAGGGAGTGAAGATGTACGAGGAATGGGTCGGTTGTCGTCTGTGTCTGGCAGGAATGTGATGTTGTGGGAGGTGCTAAAGAGGGATGAAGGAACTGACCTTGTGACGAAGGAGCGCAGAGAACTCCAAGAGGGTGTTCGAGAAATGATTAAGCGGATCTGTAATGCCTGATTCCAGAAATCCTAGGCCCTGAACGGCGACGGCAAGATCGTGATAGTCCGCCGTGAGGTCTTCACCGGATTCCAGTTTGCCTCTCGTTTAGCCTCAGAATTCCCCAAGAAGAGTGTGGATCCCACCAACTCACCATTCGTGCGCCCACGAATACGGTTCCAGAGGCGTTCACTAAGGACAAGACCGTCCTCGAATTTATCAACCGACTCGCGCATGTGCAGGAAGCGCTCGTCGGGCTTGCGTACGCGAGCAAAGGCGTTCAGGAGGGTGTCTGAAATATTGTCGATGATTCCAGGCGTAGGTTCGGGACCAGGGGGGTGAGCAAGATGCTGGTGCATAAAGACATGCTGTTACAGAATCATGGTGAGAGCGTTCGGAACAAAGTAAACGTCATACCCATTCTGTGGACTCGAAGAAGGCGCGCAAAAGCCTGCTACGTTGTAAAGTAGGATGCCGTGCGATTCGTTGTAAAAACCGATGAAGACTGCGGCGGGTCAATGTGGATGACTCGATGGATTCTGAGCGAACCTACTCCAGTCGACGGCGCTCCATGAATTCAGGGCTAAATCGATCGCCAGTAATGTACTCTAGGGGTGGCTGAGCATCGTGCGGCGAGTTCTGCGACGAGACATACCAAGCCGATGCTTGTCCGGGAGTGCTGGGATCACGCACGCGGGGAAATCCTTTACCAGGTGATCCCGCAGGAAGACAAAGTCCGTGAACCGCCGGCGGGACGATGGATTGGGGGAAGAGAATATGGAGAGATTTGTCTTTGGCCCAGGTAAGCGGGGGAGGGGGCGAGACAAGGGGCGTTGCGGACCTTTGCTGTGACGAGGTAGGATACGTATGCATCCTTTGTCTCTGCGAGCTCCTTGACGGGATCCTTGACCATCGTGACGAGGTGGCCTTCCCACTTTGGGTTGTGGGGTCCGCGTGGCTCCTCGACGCCTGCGGTGCTCTGCTTGAAGCCGGGTCCGGCCCTGGGATCGACATCGTAGGGTGCTGAGGCGGATTCCCAGGTCACGCTATCGAAGACGTCCTCCTCGTCGCCGTGCATGCTGCGCTGTGGTGGCGGGTGTCACTGGGCGCCGTCGTCATGGGCACGTGACGCAACTGCCCCGCTTGCAAGTGAGCGCCGCACAACAGCCGACAACAAACCCTCTCTGTATGCGCCGCCATCTCGTGTCGTGGCCGGCTCTCCTCGGGGTGGTCGCGCTCGCTGCCGCCTACGAGGTCCCCTTCTCGGACTCGGGATCCTCCAACCAGGTGTGCTCGGGCATGTGGGGTGGCCCCGAGACCCACATCAACGGTGCGCGCAGGCAACATGTTCCTAGTAACGGTCACAAACCTCCTGCCCGTGCCAGTCACGTTCAATGCGGACTCGTCCCATGGCCAGGTGGCCATGGTCATATACGAGTGGGCGGACGTCAAGTACCTGGGCAGAGTCACCTCCAAAACCGACGATTCTCTACCCGTGAGTCGCGCCCGCATCGGTATCCCCACAGCCCACTCACGGCCATCTCATACCAGCAGAAAACCTATGTCTGCACGACTGACGCCGTGAATTCTGGCTTGTGCTCATATGAGGACATTGGGAAATTCATCTTTGGTACCGAGGACCCTAATGACCACACTCTCATCACACAGACCAGCTTTTGGACCGCAAGTGTTACACTCGGCCAGGCGGATGGCGCAGAAAGCAGTCTTTCTTCCTTTTGGGACAATCCCAAAGGGAATCCTACGCCCCCACCGGAGAATAGCACGTCTCCCTGGCTCTCAAATAGTGTCGCACCCGCCGTGGTTCATGTTACTCTGCGTGACAACGATCCCCTAAACCCAAGTCCACCAGGGACACTAGCATATACTTCCCCCATACAGTATCAGGTTCGTAAGACAGGATATTACTGCGTAGGCAAGTTATTCTTCTCTGATTTGGCGGCGGTCCTGTTACATCCCTCCCTACAGCTATTGTACCCGTCACAGTGATGACTCCAGCTGCCGCCCGCCGAGCTCTAACTGATGTTCCTTTCCACCCCACATACGACGGTGCCGTTCTTTTCAGAAATACATTTGATGGTAAACTCCCTGCTACCGATTATCCAAAAGTCAACGTAAGCTTTCCTTCTCACCCTTGTCAGCACGCTTCCAAACATTCTGTAGTTCTACCTCGCCATGTTTTTCTTGTATGCAATATTTGGTTCCGCCTGGGCGTACATTTGTTACAAGCACCTCACGGAGCTCTTGCCTATTCAGGTGCGCAGCCTCAAATGAAGGAGCTTTGATCAGCTCATCACGTATGCTACGCAGTATTATCTATCAGGTCTGATCGGATTTCTTGTCGTAGAGATGGTAGCAAATTGGGGTGAGTTACTCTGCTAAATTAGGCAGATTGTTCTTAAAGATGAGTAGTGTACTATAGGTATCTCAACGCACATGGCAAGAACATGGCGTCCACTATATTCCTTTTCGTTGGTCAGTGCATTTCGTTCAATCGAATTAACGCGCGCTGAGCTTTCTTGTCAGTCGCGATACTCGACGCCGGCAGGAATGCATTGTCATTTTTCATGTTACTAGTCGTCTCGCTTGGTCTCAGTGTCGTCCAAGAGTCCCTAGGCAAGACAATGTTCAAGTGTCAACTCTTGACTGGAGCTCATTTTGTCTTTGGAGGTACGTCGCTCACCAATGTTGCTACCCTTTCGCTAATGTCGCCCAAGTGTTATACGCTGTTGGGATTGTCGAGCTTGAGCTGGAGTCAACCTCGGCGTTGGTCCTCCTACTATTCATCATACCTTTGGCATTTACATTAAGTGGTTTCCTTATGTGGATTCTATATTCTCTCAACGGTAGGGCGTGCCCATGTGTTCCTCACCAGGAGTCACTAACCCTCTTCTTAGGCACAATAACGCAACTGACCGTCCGTAAACAACGGTACAAGTTAACCATGTTCAAACGGTTATACTACATCCTGCTTGGGACAGTTGTCGTGATTGCCATCTTCTTTGTCGTTTCGTCTGTTGCATTCACAGACCGTCTGGCCGAAGGTCCGTGCGTTCGACGATAGACAAGTAATCTTCTTTGATGCATAATTACTTGAAGATTACGCTGCTAAATCTTGGCGCTTACGGTGGTGGCTACTTGACGGGTATCTTGCGATACTCTACTTCATCTCTTTTTGGTCAGTCGCTTACCTCTGGCGCCCGACCGAGAACAATCGGAGATAAGTCGTTTCATTTTTTGGGACAATGTTGTGCTTACTCCTAGTTTTGATATCTACGCTTGCAATGTCGGACGAGATCGCCCAGGAAGATGAAGATGCTGAAGATTATGACCTTGAAGCCCTGCAACACCGGACACAAGCCCGGGAAGATGACGAGGTTACACTGGTCAATAATCGCAGGGAGCCCGAGGCGCTCGCAGAAGATCACGTCGTTTTCGAGATTGGCGACGAGGATGCTGGTAGTGACGAGGAGACCGAGGGTGTAGCCAAAAAGCGACGAGAGGAACGCAAGTCAGTAGATGAGAATGAGGCGATTGATGAACGCGCAGGCCTTATAGGAGGCAGGCACAAAGATAGAACTGATTAACCCCCGGCTTTTTCATAGCATCTGTTTATTAGGATCTGTAGAATACACACCATCACTTCCTGCCCTTCTAGACGGCGTACTACTCAGGAAGAATCCCTTACGCGACCTGTGGACACCGTATAGAGACGAGCTGCAATATTCATACTTTGGAGTTCCTGAAAGAGACAGAGTGAACAAATCGTGTTGTCAGACTATAAAACGTCCTAAACGAACCTG
>JBBPKE010000190.1:0-31391 GCA_038089095.1 Tylopilus orsonianus | reverse complement strand
TCAATAGGGGAAAACTAGGCCGACTCTTTGTAACTAAACCCTCGGCTTCTCTTTTACACCGGCCGGAAATTAACGGTCTACATAACTATTCGCAAGCCAATAGTCTGTTACATAAAGTAAATGTTTCGGCTCTCAAACAAACACACTTGCCTTCGGTTTTCCATAGCACAAACATGTAGTAATCACTGTAATGCATGGTACTGGGCCCGAGGGCCTGCGATGACACATGCCAGATCATCCTACGATATCATTGTATCTCCTTGAAGTTCTTCGAACTTTTTCCTTGCCATTCGAATGTTCATCTTGATCGCCGCGGTCTCTGTAGGGGCCACTGAACAGAGAAAAGCGTTTTCTCGAACAAGTGCTTACCGACGACTGGATTATGAACCACGACCAGGACGTAGGTATTTTTTGTCATTTCATCCAGAACAGCGGTAAATTCCGCGAGCTCCATCTCCAGTGAATGGAACTCCTCACGTAGCCGCGAACAAGACTGTTTGAATGCCTTGATCAACTCCGAGGTACGTTCATAGCGTTTCGGATCTAATGAATGTGTCGTTACGGAGTCGGATGGATCCGATGACGATGATGTAGCGATGACCAGAAAAGTGGCACGCTCGAAAAGGATGACTTCCGTTGCGCTGCAAGCTTCCGCGAATATTCGCAAGTGCCTGTTCAGGTTTCCAGCGTTGGGAATCAGCGTGTTGACGATACTCGACCAAGCCTGTGGTACGGCACGTCAGACACGGCTCGGCAAAAAAAAAGAGATGTGCCTCGCATGCCTTGTACAACGTTTCGTCATATATACTCGTCCCGAGTACCTTGATAGGGGAATCTCCGCTTGCCTTTTCCAACTCTGCAGCTTTACGTTGAAAGACGACGGGCCGTTCACCTTCGCGAACAAGATCCATCTTGTGGACGAGAAGGAACACGCTCGCATCTTTGCTAAACTGCGATAGGCCCTCGAGACAGTCTCGATAGTATTCGAGGTCCTTGGCCATTTCGCGACTCTCCACGTCGAACACATAAATCATGACGCCCGCATGCGAGAATATGGTAGAGCGCTGTGTGGAGAGATACGAGTCCATGAACGCATCTTGACCGCCGCAGTCCCACAGGTTGAGGATGAGATCCCCAAGAAACCGAACGTGGTTCTGCTCGACGTCGATGGTGGCACCTAACCGGGACGTCAAAGATGCAGGGTTGTTGGAACTATTCCAGGGGGTATTAAGCAGGATACTTCTGTAGCGGGCGATGCGTCGGCTCACAAAATCATGGAACGCATCGAGGTTTTTCCACTGCCCGACGCGCCCATCAGGAGAACCTTGACGAAGTGATGCAGACAGTTGTTTCCGTGGACGAGATGGCCGTACGCACCTTTTTCTTCATTGTATGTCGTTACGGCCCCTGGCTTGCACTAATGTGTTGTTGATAAAAGATGGTAGAGTCTCCCACCATCATGTTCGCCAACGTAGCGTACAACATGTAATACTGTCTATTCATCCTACCGTTTACGAAAATGATCCCAATGACCATTCTCTGCACCGTGTCGCCATTTCCACTGCCGCCAGTCCCCAGTCTTCACCGTGATTGTGACCCTTGGCTTCACCTCTACCAATGCCCGCACGCTCCAACGCTTGATCATCGCTGAGAGCGGTCAACACGCCAAAAACCACGGGGACGCCCGTGTCCAGCTGAACCCTCATGAGGGCATGCGAGACGCTGTCACAAATGTACTCAAAGTGCATGGTCGCACCCTTGATGAGGACGCCGATCGCGATGACCGCGTCAAACGGGCCCGCAGGTGGTTCGGGCGTCGTAGACGGCGGGATGTTGGGCGTGCTGGTCCCTGCGAGGTGGAGACCTAGCAAGTCCGGGGCAGCCGAATCCGCTTGTACGCGGGAGCCTGCGATAACTCTGCCCCCAAGGTTCATCGTACGCGGGTGGTGGGATGGGGGCAACGCACTTGAGACACGCGAGGGGGAGCTCGAAGCTGCCCGGAACGGACTGCACGACGATGTTGGTGTCCTTGACGCCGGATTCCTTGAGCTTCGAGACGGCCCCGGCGACGAGGGCGTCGATGACCGCTATGTTCCATCGGGCGTGTACGATGGCGATCCGGAGGGACGACCCGTCGTGTTGACTAGTGGAGGGTCCCTTGATGGAACTCATCGCGGTGCAAATGTGAGCTTGATCGCGTCCTAGACGTGGGAAATGAAAATGTGTGCATTTTTTTGACGTTTGCTCGAGGTATCGCGTGAGTTGGTAGATCCTTGTGCGCAACTAATGAAAGGACACGTCGCTGGTACGCGCTCGACCCGTCACGTTCGCATTCGCAGCTAAGTGACGGTTGTGCAGAGACATATGCTCTTATTTATCACTTTCTGAAGCAGCAGTCCCAGCATCAAGCCGCGGAGGCAGTAAAGTTGGCCTCCAAACCCATCTTCAACCTCTGCAATGATGCAGAACGGAAAGGACCGAGGCTAGAGGATATCGTCAAGGAATGGAAGGCCAAAGAAAATACCAAGTCGTGAGTCGTCCATATTGTCTACCTCGCGAGAACGCGCCAATCACACGAATACTGCTAGAGACGCAGATGCCCAGTGTATGTCTGCATAGATTTCTACTGCTCACGACTGAGTTCCTGCGCCAGCCTCGTCCGAGGAGTCTGAGTCTTCTGATAGTGGGTTTCTCTTGCGTGCCATCCGTGCCGACTCGAAATATGTGACTAGATTCTACCTCCGATCCAGAGGACGACTCAGATTCTGATTCAAGGTGGGTAAACAAGATCATCGTGCACATCCCGGGTGTTGACTTGATTCAGTTCAGAAAAAACTTCAGGCAAGCTTCCCGTCGGATGATCCCGTCATTCGTTTGACTTGGTTCTAGGTTCAGAAAGCGAGGAAGATACCAGCGACAGCGATGACAGCAATGATGACACGGACGAGGAAACCAAAAAGCCACCGCAAAAATCTGCTGAAAGTGACACCAGTGCGACATTGTCATCCGGTTCGCCATGTTATCCTCCCCTACTTTACCGGTATTCACCAACGTTCTAGTTGGAGATAGTGCCAAAGATGCAACTAAAAACGTTGTCCAAATACCAGAAAAAAAGCCGACAAAAAGCATGGACAAGGCGGCCAAGGATAAAAAGGCTTCCGACTCGGATACTTCCGATTCAGACAGTTCCCCGGAAAGCTCTGCTTCAGAGAATTCCAATGCTGAGTCGTCCTCTAGCAGCTCCGGATCCTCCGATAGTTCGGACGCAAGCGACGAGGATGAAGCAAACGAGAACAAGGGAGGATCTCAAAGTAAGACGAAAAGTGACAGAGACAAATCTCCAAGCACTTCAGGATCAGACTCGGAATCCGACGGCGCGTCAAAATCACAACCACAAAAAGATGTGAAAAAGCGTAAAGCTCCAGAAACAAGCTCAGAATCAGAAGGCGAATCGGAGTCAGAGTCGCAGAAGGAAGACGCACATCTTGCAAAAGGACGAGCATCTGTACAGTCAAGCCCGGATCCTGAAGACGATTCAGAGTCAGAACCGCAGCGGAGAGATGACCCACCTGCCGCCAAAAAGCGTAAAACTTTGGAGGCTGGGACTGCCGTGACGACCGCCGTGGTTGAGACGCGACAAATTGCAGCTGCGTCGCGGGGAAAGGACAAATCACATCCGACGGTCAAGGAACGCTTTCAGCGGGTCAAAGTCCAGAATTTACCACCCGAGCTGCTCCTAAACAATGGTTACCAGGCAAAGGTAAATGACGAATCGTTTCTCAGGAGTGACGTCCTAATGATCGCGTAGGGCGGGGCGACAAACGATTACGGTGAGCGTGCCCATCGTGACCTCATCGTGACCCGCGGCGCTGGGTTCCGCAAGGAGAAGAACAAGAAAAAGCGCGGTTCGTATCGGGGTGGTGATATTACTGTGAGTCATGTTTCCAACGGCTGGTTTGCCTTGTGAACATTCTACAGATGGAGAGTCATAGTATCAAGTTTGACTTTTAATGTCGCGCCTCGATGAGTATGTTGTTCCTCATCCACGCTCGAGTACGTCCTGGCAACACTGCGACATAATGTCGTGGGATCTTTGGGTATACAATTATTGATTCCACCGCCATTCAAGGCTCGAATCAGGAAAGAGAAACATGTCCTGATTGAAGCAAGGTTCACATGGCTGTCCAGCTCTCGGACCGTTTAGTCGGAACGATGGTACCTTGCATATCATGATGTGAATAGTATTAGAGTTGGGAGTCATTCGCTTGCGCCACTACACTGCTTGTAACCAGGTCAGATAGGCCAAGGGCCGCAGCAGACCAATACGCTACAGTACATGCAGTGGAATACGTGTAGTGCAATCATGTTGGATCTAGCAGGCGGACCCACTGAATCGAGATCCACGATGAAGACTTTTTTTCGCCCACAACTCTGCGTTCTTGCGGCGTCGCCAGCATTTGATCAGGCTGAGATTCGTGTTGAAGGACGACTTTAGGCCAGTAGTACTGAGTGAATGGCAGGACCTTGATTGACGCCTCGTGTCTCTCCAAGGCTGACTTGACATGCATCGGCATCCGGGAAGAGTCCATGCGAAGCAGAAAGCGACAGTCGTAAAGGACTTGGAGAGGATTGGCAGGTTCGGCAGAGGACAAGGCAGCTTTGAGTGGATCGGTGAGGTCCATTACCAACCTGGTCGGGGAGCCGGCACCTCGTTGTTGTGGGTTCTTGGAAAAGGGAGGTGTTCGGGAGGCTAGCCAGCAGAAGCGATCGCCGGGCCGAAGAGTGGGGCGCAGACATTGGTGTCCGGCCCTGAGGGGTTTATTTGGACTGAATATGGCGGGTGACCATAGTACGCCACCCCCTGCTGTGAACGTCTTGATCTGAGACGCCTGCGGGTCCAGAGCCCACAAGGCACGAACGATGCGATGTATACTACTTTGACGTCTATGGGCATCTGCACAGAGAGAACCCCAAGGGTGGAAAGAAACGTAGCGAATGACCCGCAAGACGAGAGCGGACTGGACATCCGGGTCGGTGATATTGAGTAGATCGGCAGACGAGAGAAGAAGGGTACCGGTGGGGGACGGTAGCGTACACTCGCCGAGATGAGATGTGACTGGCAGGGCAGTTGTCATTTCAACGAGAGGCTGGGTTGAACACGGAGGCGTACCTCGGCGATCTATATGGTTCGCCCTTGTTGCGAGGTTTGAGACAGCGGAATGGAGTCGCTGTTTGTCGTCAACGCCATCGGAAGCAATAGAGTGTAAAAACAAAACGGCTTCCTTGACCTTTTCGAGTGAAACTGGGGGCGGCAAGGACATGGTCCGAGAACAGGAGGGATCTGCGCGGAGGTATTGGCGGATGGCGTTGCGAGGGGTGAGATCAGGCTGGAAGTTTGACGGATCATTGATGTAATGCAAGCGATGGGCGTGACAGGTGGCGAGGATCCTGTCCTAGAGTGATGTGAGGACACGAGGAAAGTGGGAAGACGGAGAGACCTTTGGAAAGGGCAAGAGAGGCCGGAGGATGAACACGTTGAGACCGGGGTGGCCGACGGAGGTAAGTGGGTGAGGAGAACCCATGCCCCATCTGCGCAACGGACGCATTCCGGCCGCTCCGAAAAGGGAGGACCCACACGCGAGACGCATAATGGCGGTCTCGAGCTGGTCGTCCGCGTGGTGACCGAGGGCGAGGAGGGGGACGCGTGCACGCGACATTTCGCCAAAGAGGAGGGCGTAGCGCGCGTCGCGTGCGGCGCGTTCGAGGGGACCGGGGGCAGGGGCGGGGGGGAAGGGAGGGACACCCCAGGGGACATGAAGCGCGCGGTGGGGAACACCGAGGGCGTTGGCGGTGGCGGCGGCGGCGGCGGCCATGCGGGGGGAGGCTGGCTGGAGGCGATGTGCGACATGGAGGGAGAGGAGGGCGGTTGGGGGAAAGAGCCGGGCGAGGAGGAAGAGGAGACAGGTGGAATCGGGGCCGGCCGAGTTGGCGACGGCGACGACGGGGCCCGGGTGTGCGGGGAGACAGCGCCCGAGGACAGCTGCAAACTCGGCGAGGTGGATCGGGCGTGCCATGCAAATGAGAATTTGACGACCCCGGCTGTGCACCCCGGCTGTATATCATGCTGCCCCCCGCATGTCTGTCCCAACATCCCCTGCCTCCCTGAAAGCCATGTCCAGCATCAACTACGCCGCCGCGTTTGGCATCAGGTCGTTCCCTGCCCCCGTCGTCTTTGCCATCCTCTACCTCCCGCTGTTCGCGTTCTTCTTCTCCAAGTCCGTGGCGCATCCCATCTACGTCCACATCATCCTCACCCTGTTCTGTGCCAGTGCGTCCGCTCGCCCCGTCCGTTTCTAATCTGACGCCCGCGCCAGTCCGGGTCACCGCCTTTGTCCTCCGTGCACTGCTTTCGCACGTCGCGTCCGACGCAGAGAACCTCAAACTTGCTCGTTGCTTACGAAATCCTCTACAACACCGGCTTCTTTGGCCTGCTCTACTCCACCTACTCCCTCATCACCAACCGGTATGTTCTCCCTCCCCTCCTCTCCTCCTGCTCATCCTCCCCAGCGTCGCCCTCGCCACCAACCCTCCCACCGGATTGGTGTCCCGCCTCCTCCGCCACCACCTTCTGTTCCGCATTGCTCTCGCCGCCGCCGTCGCCATCGGCATCACCGGTGCCGTCCAGAGCAGCACCGGGACCACCCCCCACGTGGTAAACATCGGTAACATCCTCCGCAGGGTTGGCGTCTACATTTTTCTCGTCTGCGCCGTCCTCGTCCTTTTGCAGACCTTGTTCCTCGCCCGCGCCGAACTTTCAGGTATGTCTCTTCTTCCGCTCCCCCTTACCACCCACCCACTCCCCCGCAGACGGTGGTTATCATGGTCCCACGCACCAGATCGGCTCCAGGTTCGGCATTCACATACTCTTGGTTATTTCCGCCCTCCTCGTGGCGCGCGAGGCCTTCTTTACCGCAACCGCCACCAACATAACCAAGCAGAACAAGGAGGCGATTTGGTACCCTCTCGCTGTCGTCACCGAGTTTCTTGCGGTTGTCCTATTCGCCGTACCTGGCCTGGTGCCTGACCCATCCAAAGAATCCTAGATACACCCTCCAAGTAGTGTACTGTACATCTGCGCTCCCATAGTACCATAATACCTCCGTACCCCGTGTCCCGGATGTATATCTTTAATGATGATGACCTGACGACCAGTGTGTTGTCATGTGGCCAAGGGCAAGGGTGCGAACCCAAGTAGCGCTCTTCCCCCATCTTCTAGTACTACATGTCTGCACAACCCACCCACAACATCTCTCCCCCTCCCGTCCCCGCCACGCCCCCTTCCACTGGCGTCCGTCGCCACCACACCATCACCGCCACGTCTCGCACCGCCAGGGCAGCCGCCCGCGCCACCATATCCGAAGAGGAACAGCAACTCTGGAACGATGACGAGCCCGTCGACGAAGACTGGGTCGGCGGTGTCGGTGCCGTCGGTGAGAAAACCTCTCTCCACAGGCAGAGCTCCCTCCCAACCAACTCTAAAAGAGGTCCGTCCCTCTGGATCGATCTGCTTCTTCGCTTACCTCTCCATCTCGTAGCGTTCCGCGGCCAATCTTCGAGGCAACCTGGGAACCTCACCCCACGCACCATCAGCAATTTATCTGCCATCGCTGGTCACGACGGCGACGAGGAGGACTGGGAGCGAGAAATGCGAGGCTTTAGCAACGAAGACGAGGTCGGCTCTTGTTCCTAATATACCTCTTCCCTCACCCGCGCTTTGTACTCACGCCGTCCTTGCAGCACGACATGTCCGCCCCAGACCAAGCCACCCACCAGCAGGTCATGGACCAGTCGTCTGCCGCCAACCCCTCCCCGCTCTCTCCTCATTTCGCAGCCGCCCATGTCCCCTCACCGCCACCAGCTTCCTCCGGCGTCCGTCGTCACCAGAGTCTCACCTACGGCGCCCAGAGACAGATGCCTTCCTCCGGCCTCAAGCGTGCGGGCACATTGCAACAAACAGGTTCTCGACATGCTGCCGCCGTTGGTCAGGCTCAGAGCGACCCCGACCCCGAGGAAGAAGACTACGTCGAGGAAAAGGAGCTCGTCGGTCCTTACGACGACTTTGCCCCACGCTCCCCTCCTCCAACCCAGTCGCAGTATGGCAGTCAGGCATCGACCCAATACCCAACAAGTCCCATGGGACGTGCCTCGCCATGGGGCACTTCCGGAGGGACCGACTGGCGCGCACCGGCTGGTACATTTTCAGGACCGGCAGTGGCAAGCGTCGACGATGTCGCCCGTGCACTGTCCGCCATCGAGCTGAACAATACTGCCAATCAACTCTACACCAACGCTGCCGCGCTCCAAGGCAGTCAGTCAGCGCATCCACCCCGTTTCAACCCCGCCCAGCGACCTCTCTCCCCGGGCAGCGTGCGTCAAAACCCATTGCATGGTGGCAATGGAACTTCGCAGAAGCTTCAATTGAATACCGACTTGGAGGGTCGGAAGACGCCGACGGGACAACCGGTACGTGATCCATTTCGATGCAATTTCGATCGAATCCCACGTGTCATGACGATCACAGCGCGGATCCATGAGCGACAGCACTGCAACTGGCCCGAATACTTGGGATCAGAGAGAGAAACGTCTCACCGAGCGTGCCTCCAATTCAAGCCTAAATTATGGCTACAGTCAGGGTCAAAAAGGCAGCATCCCTAGCGTCCCACCCATCCCTCCGCAGTATCTCAACCAGATGGCCGCGATGCAGCCGCCTCGGTTAGGCTTTGCACAAAGTCAAATGCAACCACCCCAGACCGACAACAATCTGCACTCACTTGGCGGCTTCATCAATTCACCAGTAGATCTCCCGACGCTAATCGCTACCAAGGGATACAACCCTCAGCAGTTTGATGTTCGGCCACAATTCGTTAGTAGCGTTCCCCCCTCGAAATTCGGCACACATGACTGTCGTCTCGTTACAGGCACGATACTTTGTCATCAAATCGTACACCGAAGATGACGTACACAAGTCTCTCAAGTATGAAATCTGGAGCTCCACGGATCCCGGGAACAAGCGTCTCGACAAGGCGTTCAAGGAGTGCGCTGGAAGAGGCCCAATTTATCTCTTCTTTAGCGTCAATGCTAGGTGACTAGCACTCACCGCTATTCCTTTGTCTGCTCTGATATTCCACTGCAGCGGCCACTTTTGCGGGATGGCTGAAATGCTGACTCCTGTACGCCTACTGCTCCTTCCAGCTCTGCTATGCGTTCATTCCGTCTTGTCAGGTCGACTATACACGAAGTAGCACCGTCTGGGCGTCGGACAAGTGGAAAGGTGTTTTTAAAGTTCGGTGGATCTTCGTCCGTGACATCCCCAATGCGAACCTTCGTCACATACGCTTAAAGTCCGTCTTCGTGATGCTTGCTTGGGTTGCCGCTCACCAGCATGCGCAGCAACACGGCCGAACGCAAGCCCGTCACTAACTCTCGTGATACTCAAGAGCTTATGCCCGATGCCGGGCAAGAGATGCTTCGTATCTTTTACTCTCATCCTGCAAGGACATCGCTCTTGCAGGATTTTGCATTTTACGAGGTATGGTTGTTACATGCCCCGTCCGCGTCAGCGCTGAATCTTTGAAAAAGCTACAGGCCATGCAAAAGTTGCGGGCTCAGCAACCTACCGGATCCGGCAGTGGATCCGATGCCTCGACGCCCCAGTCTCAGTCCCCAAACCCGCAGCAGCAGCAGGCAATCTATCCCATGGCGAACATGGGGAATCCAGCTGCGTTGTATGGCGCAATGTCCCCGGGTTTGGCAGCTACGATGTCACCCGCCATGCTACAAATGCAGATGCAAATGAGCATGATGAATCCTTCCTTTGGCGTTCCGCAAACGCAGGCCATGCATCAGAGCGTCATGCGACACCCCAGTCCAGGACCTGCTGGAGGACAGAATTACATGAACATGGGTGGAGTACCGTTTTGAACAGAAATGATCGCGATTTGAACGAAGCGCGAAAAGTACTGACGACTGTGGATATAGATTCCGTTCTATTTAAGTCACAATGCCCTTTTCTTTGCTCAATCTGTCTCATTCCCTTGTTCTGTTCTGTTGGCTTTCCATCTCCGTGTAACATGTTACCCACTGTTTCTCGCTCAGATTTACACAGCAGCCATGGGCATGGACAATGGACTTGGATATCCACTCGTTTGTTACGCTGTAATTGTGTCCCCTTTAGCACGATATTTCTCTATTGTAGTCGTACGCGATAGCCTTGGGGATTTACATTTGATACAAATATGTACTAGGGGATGTGTGTACCGAGAAATGTTAGACAAAGTTAGCCGACAGACTGAATCATCTCGTGAAGAGCCGATGCAGCAGCAACAGCAAAGGTCGGATCATTGATATCAGTGTCCAACTCGTCGATCCGACACTCCAGCCCTGCAGAACGTAATGCCTTTAGCAATGCCTCGTCTGCTTCAGGGTTCCAAAACGGTCCTCCATCTGTATCGATGCCCGAAAAACCTCGGAGAGGGACGAGGACACGCGTCCTGTTCGGTAACGCTTTTGCGAGCTTTTGCGCCATGGTCCGTCCCAAAGCGCTGCATTCCTCGGGCGACGTGCGCATGAGCGTGACGGACGCGTTGTGGCGAACGAACCGTCTGCCCGCAAACTGAGCCGGCACGGTGGATGCCGGGCCAAAGTTGACCATGTCCAGGGCGCCAAACGAGACGACCTGGGGGATAGACTTGAACGCTGCCGCCTCGAGACGGTCGGGTCCGGCGCTCAGCACGCCCCCAACGAGCTCGTCCGCGAGTTCAGTGGTGGTGAGATCCAGGACGCCGACGAAATAGCCCTCCCGTATGAGCCTTTCCATCGAGCGTCCGCCGGAGCCCGTCGCGTGAAAAGTGACGACCGAGTAGCCCAGCGCTTCGAGGTGGCGTGTGGCGATCTGAACGCAGGGCGTGGTGAGACCAAACATGGACGCGGCGATGCTCGGTCGTCGGGAGTTGGCATCTCTCCCGAGCCGGGATTGGAGGGCCATGCCAGCAATGGCGGAGGCGGCATTGCCCAATACTGTGTGAAGGAGTGTGTTCATCCCAGCAATGTCCACAACCGAGTACATCATCGTCATGTCCGTTTCGCCGACGTAGTGGGACGTGTTGCCCGACGCCATGGTGGACACGACGAGTTTCGGAAATCCGATGGGAAAAGCGTCACGAAACGCCGCAGCACAGACGCTAGTATTGCCTGAGCCACCGACGTTGATAACGCCTGCGATGGTCCCCTGTGCATGGAGACGGGTAAGGGTGGCTGTGAGGGCACGGGTCATCGTCTCTAGCGTAGCATCGCGGGAAGACACATCGAGGGTGTCTTTAGGCAGCGCGCCCAGCACTTGCAAGCGAGTGATATCGATACAGGCATGGTCAGGGGGATCGTAACTGCCAATGTCAATCAGAATAGCTTTGCATGATCCGCTGGAGTCGATGGCATGCTTGACGTAGCAAAGGGGTTCATACTTGGTGTCACAGGTACCGATGACTGCTACGACAGGAGGGGACATGATGGGGATATTGCTCGCTTACTGCGCTTTGAGTAAATGCTTGACACTAGCTCGGAACCGCTATAGACTAGCTTACGTCAGCAGAGGGAGGGGGTATAAGTGGATGCGAAAATGAAGACAATGGTGATCACACGGCCATGTCTAGACGTCAAGCAGCGCTCGAGCGGTTGAGAGCCTCCATCAGCCGAGGCGAAGCCATTGTTGGAGGTGGTGCTGGGGTCGGCCTTAGTGCCAAGACACAGGAGGCTGGGGGAGTCGATTTGGTCATCCTATACAACTCGGGGCGGTATCGCATGGCGGGGAGGGGTTCCCTAGCGGTGAGTACCAGGCGTTGGCGCACAATGGTAGCACTGAGATGCACTGCAGGGACTGATGCCTTATGGGGACGCGAATGGTATCATGCTTGAAATGGCCCGCGAGACGTTGACGGTGGTAAAGAACACGCCGGTGCTGGCGGGTGTCTGTGGGACGGACCCATTCCGGGACATGCGTCGGCTGCTGCAAGAGATCAAGGAACTGGGGTTCACGGGCGTCCAAAACTTCCCGACAGTGGGGCTGATCGACGGGGTGTTCCGCCAACGCCTGGAGGAGACGGGGATGGGGTACGAGAAGGAGGTGGAGATGATTCGCTTGGCGCACGAGATGGACCTGCTGACGACACCGTACGTGTTCAACGAGGAGGAGGCGGAGCGCATGGCGAGGGCCGGGGCAGACGTCGTTGTGGCGCACATGGGGCTGACGACGGGCGGGACGATCGGGGCTCGGACGGGGGTGGGGCTGGAGGAGTGCGTGGTGCGTGTACGGGAGATCGGGGACGCAGCGCGGCGGGTGAACGGGGAGGTGATCGTGCTGTGCCACGGGGGGCCGATTGCGACGGCGGCGGATGCGGAGTACGTGCTGGGGCGGGCGGGGTGTGTGCACGGGTTCTGTGAGTATCAGACACGGAGACGGGGCGCGGTGCTGACACGGGCTGGCAGTCGGGGCGAGTGCGCTGGAGCGGCTGCCTGTGGAGAGGGCGGTGCAGCGGGTGGTGGAGGAGTTCAAGTCGATGCGGGTCAGGTTGTAGTAGTCGTAATGGACAAGTCGATACGACCTACAAGTCCAGTAGTCGTCGTACTGAACAAGTCTATACGACCTACAAATCTAGTAGTCGTACTGGACAAGTCGATACAACCTACAAGTCCAGTAGTCGTTGTACTGGACAAGTTGATACAACCTACAAATCTAGTAGTCGTCGTACTGAACAAGCCGATACAACCTACAAGTCTAGTCGTCGTCGTACTGGACAAGTTGATACAACCTACAAATCTAGTAGTCGTACTAGACAAGTTGATACAACCTACAAGTCTAGTCGTCGTACTGGACAAGTCGATACAACGCAAAACAACCACCATGGCCCTCCTCTCTGACCGCCAGCGAGATGAACTGTGCGTCCCAGTCCCCGTCTCCCTGCCCCCGCTCATCCACAGCAAAGCCACAAGTCCATGCTCGAGTACCTCCACGCCAGCAACTTTCTCGGCGCATACAACGCCCTCAAGCTCGACGCGGGCGTAGAGTACACCCCAGATCCAAAGACCAAGTACGCAGGTCTCTTGGAGAAGAAATGGACAAGCGTCATTCGTCTCCAGAAAAAGGTCTGCTGCCCCCATCCCTCCCTCCTCCGTCTGAGCCCCTCCGGTCCAGATCATGGATCTCGAGACCCGCAACGCCTCTCTGCAGGAAGAGCTCTCCCTCGCGCCCTCAAAGCGTGCCGCAATGCAGGCAGACTGGGTTCCGCGCGCTCCCGCCGCACACGTTCTCACCGGGCACAGGCAGAGCATCACGCGCGTCGCCTTCCATCCCCAGTACTCCCTCCTCGCCTCTGCCAGCGAAGACGCTACCGTTAAAATCTGGGACTGGGAAACAGGCGAATTCGAAAGAACGCTCAAAGGCCATCAAAAGGGCGTGAACGATGTCGAGTTTGACCACAAGGGCCATCTTCTGGGTGAGTACCACTCGCTCAGTCGGTGGCGCCCCCCCTCACAGTGGCAACCGTCAGTGACGTGTTCGTCCGATTTGTTCATCAAGATCTGGGATTCTCAGAACGAGTGGAAAAATGTCAAGACGCTGACCGGCCACGATCATGCCGTCTCTTCTGCACGCTTCATGCCGGGAGATCAGTTCATCGTCAGCGCTAGCTGGGATCATTCGATCAGAGTATTCGATGTTGCTTCTGCGTAAGTCCACGTCCGACAGGCCATCGCAACACGAACGCTTACAGATCAATGACAAGGCATCTTGTGCGGACCATCCTCGGTCACACAGACTGGGTCCGCTACGTCGTCCCCTCCGACGATGGGCGACTGTTGGCCAGTGCTTCCAAGGATCAGGTATCCGTCTCGCATTTTTCATCGCCTGTTTCCTTACAGCATCCTCCGATAGACGGCTCGGCTGTGGGACCCGCTTACTGGTGAACAGAAGACGGAGCTCCGGGGACACGATCACCAAGTTGAAGTGGTCGTATTTGCTCCGATTGCGTCATACAACGCCATCCGCGAGCTTGCGGGCGTCCCGGTTCGTTGACATGATGTTCGTTTTGCGATACGCCTTATATTGCATCCAGAACACAGATCGAGTGAAGAAGCCTGGCGCATACGTCGCCACGGGTTCAAGAGACAAGACAATTAAGCTCTGGGACACGCAAAGTGGCCAGATGCTGAAACACCTTGTACAGTGTCCTGGAGCGCTGCATAGAAAAGCGACTGATGCTGTTTCCGCCAGGCCGGACACGACAACTGGGTTCGGGCGCTCGTCTTCCACCCCTCGGGGAAGCTTTTACTTTCGGGGTCGGACGACAAGACGATACGCATATGGGAACTGTCGACGGGCAGGTGCATAAAGACCGTGGAAGCGCACACGCACTTTGTTGCAACCATCGCTTGGGGGCGACAGAGGGTGTCGGTGAGTTCGGGCAAGACGAATGGCGCGCAAGGAGCCGATCCCGGGTCTGTCGAGCCTGAGAAGCTGGTCAACGTGGTGGCATCGGCCGGTGTTGACCAGATGGTGAAAATCTGGCTGCCGCAATAGGCGTTGGACCGAGCTGGCGAGACCCGTGGCGCTGGACCGACGAGTTCGATCCAGAGGTTGGCTGCACCAAGCACGTTCGTTACGACACGATCCTTGATGTCTGTTCTATAGCCTTGAGCATACCCGTACTACATAATTCCATTTATTTCAACTCTCTGGCCGTGTGAGCCCAAACGCACTGCGTCGGCAACGCCCGCCCTTTTCCCTTGCAACCACCTTGCGCACCCGCAATGGCGCCTCACTCGTCGTCGCCGTCGACATCGTCGGCCGCGACGACGTCCGTCCAAGTTGGCGAGTATCTCCTTCATCCTTACCGCGCGTCCGGGCGCTCACTTGCCGTGTGCAGCGCTGCGTATTCGGCCCACGACGCCCGCAGACCTGGCCTCGATTCCCGCTCGCTTTCAGAGGACTGTCATTCACGCCATCACGCCCACCACCGTCTCCGTCGACGCCGTCTCTGTCGCCCCCGCTACTTCCGGCTCTGCCACCGCCCTTTCCAGTCCTTCAACGCCCGGCAAAAAACAGGTATTCACCTTCGACCAAGTCCATGCTCACGACACCACGCAGCATGCGCTCTTTACAAGCACCGCCAAGCCTCTTATTTCGCGCTTTCTCGAAGGTTTTAATTGCACTATTCTCGCCTATGGACAGACTAGCAGCGGCAAGACGTTTACCATGACTGGCATCGACTTGGATGCCAATCCTTCCGATCCGAACAACGGCATGGGCATTATACCGCGCGCTGTATCCACGATATTCTCGCAGGCAAAGAAGCTCAAGGACGACCGTAGCGGGTCTTGGAATTACAGTATCAAGGGCTCATTCATAGAAGTGTACAATGAGGATTTGATTGATCTTTTGAGTTCGGATGAAGCCACCGGTTCCCGTCGCGAAGTTCAGATAAGGGAAGGGAAAGACGGCTCCATAATTTGGGGTGGCCTTCGGGAGGTCAACGTTCGAAATAGCAACGAAGTCATGAAGTACGTGATTGTTGGCGTGTCGATGGCCCCTAGGCCCGGTCTGATTAGTTTGCAGCCTTATTCGACAGGGAACCTCTATCAGGCGGACGAACGAGACAGACATGAACGCCCAATCTTCTCGTTCGCATGCTATATTCTCCTTGACGCTCACCCAGAAGAAGTACACGGGCACCGGCCCACCTCCTAGGTCCTCGTCCCCCCTGCCCCCAAATGGTCGTTCGCCTTCGCGACTTGCTCGTCCAGGATCTCTCTATACCAGTTCACCTACGTCCGCAAGGATGTCTTCTCCCACTATGGGGCGGCCACCTACCCCTAGTTTCCATAATGCAATGGGGAGGGGTGGTGGGCTACGCCCAGCTAGCTCGCTTGGTTTACGACCTCCAGATAATCGATTCGCTGACAATGATGATGACAGTAGCGATTGGACGACCATCGTGTCCAAGTTCCACTTTGTAGATCTGGCCGGTTCAGAAAGGGTAACGCGATCACTACCCCCGATCTTGTTATTGTCAGCTAACCTGAAGCTCAGCTAAAACGGACCGCTGCCGCCGGCGAACGTATCAAAGAGGGCATCTCCATTAATAGCGGTCTTTTGGCGCTAGGCAATGTCATTTCAGCACTCGGTGACCCTTCCCGCGTAAAGTCCCATACCAACTCACACGTACCTTACCGTGACTCCAAACTCACCCGTCTCCTCCAAGACTCACTTGGTGGCAACGCCCACACACTCATGATCGCTTGCGTTAGCCCAACCGAATGGAACGTAGGGGAGACGGTGAACACCCTCAAGTACGCGAATCGTGCTAGGAACATCAAAAATCGAGCAATCGTCTACGAAAGGGAAGATGGCTGGGATGACGTCGAATGGTTGCAAGGCACTGTGACTCGCTTGCGCAAAGAGCTCAAACAACTCAAGGAAGGCGGGTTGGTCACTGCATCCGTTTTGGGAGTGTCTGGACGTCCCGTTTCCGAAGTGACTGAAGGCTCCAACAAGAAGATGCTCGCTCAGGTGACCGAGCTTCAGAACAACTACGAGGACTTGAGGGAGAAGTATGTTGAACGCGCAGAAGAACTTGCACGGCTTCGCCGTGAGCTCGGCGAACGTCATCGTTCGTCCATGGGTGGAAACGTAGGCGGGACCGCAAAGTACGAGGAGATCGTAGGTCCCGTCATTGAAGAATACGAAAAGACAATCAGTGCCATGGAGGCCGAGTTGGGCTTGAATCGGGCAGCTTTGCGCTTGACGAACGAAATGGTAGAGGAGAAGGAAGAAGATCTGGCGCAGTTGGTTGAGAGACACACCGCCACGGAACTCTACATGGAGGAGCTGAGGTCACGATTGGCAAAATTGACAGAGCGGGAATCCTCTACCGAAGTACGTCGATGTTTTGCCCTGTCTTCTCTTCCTGCTCACGGGACGTACCTTAGGCCTATGTCCGTGATCTCGAGGAAAAGGTCAAGTCCTATGACGAGACGTCAATGTCCTCCAGTGAATCCCTGACTGATCTCAAGCGGGAACTCGCTCGCCACAAAGATGCTGAATCTCATACCGCGGCGTATATTTCCGAGCTCGAAGTTCGCCTCGCCAAGTCTGACGAATCTGTTCTCTTGCTGCATCAGACCGTTGTCCAGCTCGAGAACGAGAGTGAACGACGTTTGCAAGAAGCCTCAGCACTCCAAGCGCGGTTAGAGGGCCTGGAACGAGATGGGGCAAACTGGCGCTCGGACCTGGAAGAACGGGAGATCAAAGTGAAGGATCTCGAGCTTAAAATGGAGGAATGGGAGCGGAAGAAGAAAGAGGCGAATGAAGATCGTATACGCCTGAGTGGTATGGTTGGAGAAGTCGAGCAAGCGAAGCGCAGTCTTCAGGACCTGAGCAAAAACGATGGGTCTTCATCATCATCCGGAGTCAGCACCCCTGCAGCAGTAGACCTCTCAGTAGAGAACCAGTTGATTGCACTGCAACAAACGCATGCTGCGACCCTCGCTGACCTTTCTTCCGTTACCATCAAATACCGTGATGCACTGCAAGAGATAGCTGACCTTGCCGCCCAGATTCAAGAAGCAAAACTTGCCAATCCGACCATTCCGGAGTCCCCGACCCTTGAAAGCGCGGAGACGACGCTCGTCCGCCGGAGAATGATTAGCTTACGGAACAAGGAGGGAGTGGTTGACTCGCCGCTGGACCAGTCACCACGAAAGCCTTTTTTTCGTCAGGCGGTCTCCTTGGAATCGCTGCATGGAAGGTACTCTGTTACATCTTTTACTTGGCCTCCTGTGCTTACCCCGATTAGATCGGCCTCTCAATCACTGTTGCCGTCATTGTCGTTGTCGCAGGAGCTCTCATCAGCACGCTCCCGTAAAACATCCAACTCTAGCCATGGGACCTCTGGCTCAATTTCGCACTCCCCTAGTCCTCTTCACTTTGGCTTTTCCGTCTCCAATCATAATGGTAGCATCACTCCAACCGAACAGCGTTCTGTGTCTAGCATGGAGAAAGAGATCATGCGCCTACAGGAAGTTTTGAAAGAGCGTGAAGCGGAAATCAACGCTTTGGAGGCTACCCTGAGAGAGAAAGAAACAGCAAGCGCGGCTTTACCCCCACCCGAGACGACAAAGGGAGTAGAGGATCAGACCATGCAACTTTCTCCTACGACCATCCAAAAGTTCAACGCGGTTCGGAAGAGCATGCAACTACACGGAGTGACATCTATTGCCAAGGATCTCAATGCAGACGAGGACGTCGGCGAGTCGTTGGATCGTCTCAATGAGCTCATGTCGTGAGTCCCTGTTGCTATCGATTCTGGTTTGCTCTTATTTCGTGACTCCGTTTAGGGCCATGGCTCAGAAAGAGTCCCAGCACAACGAAACGGTCAGTTCTCTACACGATCAGCTGGCTCAAATCCGTCGCGCACACGATGAACTCGTTACCCTCTCCCGAGATCAAGTATGTTTATCATTTGGCAAACGATCCGTCCTTGACGTGTCGTGTTTGCAGACACTCAACATGTCGACTGAGCTCGAGGGCTTACGTTCTAAGCATGACCAGATCCTCACTGAACTGGAGTTGGTTCGTCAACGCGAGCAGGAGCTGATCGAAATCATCAAGAAAACGGAGAACGACCACGCCGCGGCTACGGATGCCTTGCGCGCTGAACACCAGAAGAGTCTCGGAGCAAAGGGCGCAGAGGTGGATGAGCTTGTTGCGCGACTCAAAGACGAACACGAGGCCGTGATTGGTAACCTCCAGAACCAGCTTTCTGCAGCCACGGCGGCTCTTGACAGAGCCCTCAAAGACCATGAAGAGGCGTTTGGCAAACTGCAAGCGGCCCATGCAGAAGAGCTCCAGCGTGTGTTGCGAGAAGGGAACGCCACCCTCGAGCGACTAGCCGAAGAACACCGAAGAGAGCTTGACAAGGCTACCTCTGACCGTGATGAGGCAATTAAACGCATGGAGGAGAGTGCTGCAGCTGACCTACTCCGTACTGAAGAAGAATATTACAATGCCCTGACAAAGCTCCGCAATGACCACGCCGAGGCGTTGCGTAAGCAATCCGAGGACGCTACTTCCACGCTCGTCCGTCTTCGCGAGGACCATGCAACCGAAATGCGTATGACCGAGAAGGCTCGCGACTGTTCGTTGTCTGAATCACAGTCTGCTCGTGATCAAGCTCTCCGCGAACTTCAGGAAGAGCATAGTGCCGCTATTGCGAGAAGAGATGCGTTGTATGCAGAGGACATGGAGAAGCTCAAGTCTGAGCACGCTCATGTTGTCGCCGGTAAGGAGGAGGACTACAGAGCAAGGCGAGAGAACATGAAGCGGGAACATGCCACCGCAATAGCAGTCGTCAGGGAACAGTCAGAAGCACAGATCGAGGATCTCACAAAGGCGATCACACGACTGGAACAAGAGGCTGCCGCTGCCGCTGCCAAGGCACGTGAAGAGCACGAGTCGGCAATTCTTGCCCTGCAAGAGCGACAAGCCGCTGTCCTTCAAGAGGTCACTCGTGGACAAGAAGACGAAGTAGCTGAACTCAAGAAAGCACATCTTGAGGCGATCCACACGTTCGACCAACAGCACAACGAGGAATACTTGGCAACTCTGAGAGCACATGAAGACACTATTAAAAAGCTTCGAGCGGATCACGAAGACGCCTTGGCCGACTTGACATCCACTATCCAAAATGCTCGTGAGCGACATGCTGCCGTCCTCGAAGAGATGCGAGTGGCATCCGAGAAGGCTCTCTTGGAGGAACGTAACCATTCCGCAACAACCCAGGTTGAGCTGGAACAGCGCCACTCGGACGCACGTGGCGAGCTCCTGCGCGAACGCCAACATCTTGAAGACGAGCTCGAGACTGTTCACGTAAACTTTGAGGCTTCGCAAGAGCAGCACTTACAGACATTGGAAAAGGAGCGACAGCAATCCGCCTCGAACCTGGCGGAGTTGGAGAGGACGCGCGCAGACGAGCGAGCAGCCATGCTCAAGGACCTTAACAATTTGAGGGAGGAGGTCGAATCTCACCGTGTTGCATCAAACGAGTTTGCTGTAGCGCAGGCTGCCCAGAGCCAAACTATTAAAGAAAAGATGCGGATCATCGCGGCAATGGAGAAGGAGCTTGTGAACACCCAATCCAACAATGACAGTCTTCTCGGAGAGCTGGAAAAGGTCAAGGTCAAACTTGAAAAGTCGACCGCGGAACAGACAAAACTCGTACAAGAAGCGTCTAGTCAGGAATCCCTCGTTGAAGAACTAGAGAGGCACCGTTCTCTGATTGCAGAGATGCAGGACGGCCTTCAGCGCGTCAAGGACGAGAAGGACACGTTACAGGCAGAGAAGAACAAACAAGACAACGTCGTCCGTGACCTACAGACCCAGCTGGCACGCAACTCTGGCATTCAAGATACTCTTCAGCGCGTCACATCAGATCGTAATATAGCATTTTCCAGAGTGAACGGGTTGAATGGCAAGCTTCCCCCACCGACCCCGCCTCCATCGGTTCCTCCCCCGCCCGCACCGAAGACCCAGGAATCTCATTCCAGCGTATCGACTCAATCTTCGGTTTTATCTCCCTCGACATCCAAAGATTCACAAATGGACTCGCCTGCAACGTCTGTTGCTTCGATCAGTGTCGCTGGTGGACCTCCTCTTGATGTGAAAGCTGCAGCAGTCAAAATCGAGGACCAAGCGAAACACATCAACGAACAAGAGGTGATGATCAAAACGCTCAACAAACAGTTGTCCCACTGCGAGAGTGATCTAGCCACTCACATGGATCTAGTGAGCACGCTGGAGACCTCCCTAAGTGACTCCGAGAAGAATTGTACGTTTCCATCTCTTACGCGCATAAAATACTGACATGCAACACGCGTAATTAGTGCGAAAAGCTCGGATGCAAGCAACGGAACTTGCGAGGGAGCGAGATTCCCTCAATACACAACTAGAAACGCTTCGCAACGAGCTTCAGGAAGCTCGTCGGGAAGTCGTCACTGTTCGGAAGTCTATTGTGGAAGAAAAACAGTCATTGGAGTCCCGATTAGATGAAGAGCGGCGAGCCAAAGAACGTGCCCGTGCACAGCTTGATATCCGGATGGATGAGCTGCAGAGACGAAAATCCAAGTTTGCCTGCATCTGATCCGAGTCTGACTTTCCTATGCCCTATTCGACTTGTCCTTTTTTCTTTTTTTTTGTTGTTTCTCTTCCCTCGTTCGCTGCTTGTGTTATTGTACCTTGTCTTGGGAGCTAACGAGCTCGAACCTTGTTTTGCAGATACCCTTCCAGCCCACTCTACATTCCTTTTTCGCTAGCTTATATGGTCTACTATGAGGTACCGGTAGTTATGTCCGAACCCGCTACATGCGCATGTGCTAATACAAGGCGTGTCGGATCTCCGGGCGGCAATGCTGGGGGGTGTCGTAAAAACTAGGCGGGCCGAGACGTATCCTAATGTGGGGTGACATAAAATGGAGTGATCAATTTCTCTCATCTTAGCTACTCACCTTCTCCGCTGAATCCACACACGATGAACTTTGCGGCTCTTGCCCGTCTCCCTTCTTTCACGTTGCGGTCCTCGGTTACGTCTCGCGCCGTTCTATCTCATGCTAGGTTGCAAAGTACTGCTGTTCCGCGCAAGGCGGCACCTCGCGTTCTATCGTCCTTCTCCCTGGAGAACAAGGTGAACCACCTGCATTCCGATGTGCTACAACCAGAACACTGAGGATTCGTGCTGTGTATAGGTATGTGTCGTCACCGGGGCCGCGCGTGGTCTGGGCAACGAATTCTGCAATGCATTCGTTCAATCGTACGTGTTCAGTCTTTGGGCTCTAATTTCTCGCTAATTTGGCTTTTAGAGGGTGCACACGACTAGCCATAATTGACTTGAAGGAGAGTGAGGCTCAAACGGCCGCCGAGGAGCTAGTCCAGAATGCATGCGGTCAGTAGTGACGTTGACAGGCTCGCACGAGGTCGGCTACTGAAGACTGTCCCAAGTTAACAGCGACTTGAAACCGGGGGACTTGCAAGTGACCGGTATCGGATGCGACGTATCGTCGGAGCTCTCGGTACAAAAGGCATTTGAGACTGTGATGGATACGTTTGGTCGTGTCGATGCTGTCGTTGCGTCTGCCGGTAAGCGGGATGATCCGAATGCTCACTGGTGTGATGCTGTAATTCTGCAGGCATCGTGGAGAATTACTCTGCTTTTGAGTGAGTGGTGACCCATGGCGTGGCATTTGCTTGCTCTGATGCATATCAATCGTAGCTACCCATTCGACCGGATCAAGCGGTTGTACGATATCAATGTTCACGGGGCGTTCTTCACGGCACGTGAGGCCGCTCGGAACATGATACCCCAAGGAGGGGGGTCGATTGTGTTGGTGGCTAGCATGAGTGCATCGGTGCGGCTCCAATGTGATTCGAGAGTGTCCCTGCTAACTTGGACATTGCGATGCCAGATCATCAACATCCCTCAGGTGGGTCTTGGTTATGGGCGGTCCGAGACCCGATTTGACCTTGTGCACAGCCACAAACGCCATATAACGCGTCCAAAGCGGGTAAGTGGGCACTATTTAGGGAGGATAGGAGGGTGACATCCTGCAGCGGTCCGACACATGGCATCTAGTTTGGCGGTGGAGTGGGCAAAAAAGGGGGTGCGGGTGAATACCTTGAGGTAAGATGCACTGCATGCTCTTCGAAGCGCGTCGACTAAGGTGATGGCAGCCCTGGATACATGTTGACAAAGCTGACGAAGACGATCTTGGCTCACGACATTGAACTCAAGGCAAGTGCGAGGGCATGATCAGGAGTTGTCTGATTTAATTTGCGAGCAGAAAACGTGGGAGAGCCTGACACCGATGGGCAAGGTAAGTTGGGTCTAGGTACGGTAACTGGCAGAGACTAACCCGGTTGGGACAGATGGGCGAACCAGAAGATCTCTCTGTAGGTGTGATGCCAATGATAGGTGGAGCGATGTTGACACACGACAGGGCGCGATCGTGTTCCTTGCAAGCGATGCATCCCGGTTTGTGACCGGAGCCGAGCTTCGTGTTGACGGAGGGTATTGCATTATTTGAGGCTGTGGTCGGGTGCCACGGGATTACCCGAGATGAGATGTGGTTGGGGTCTCCGACGTCATAGAGTTCTCAGATGTAAATGTTTAGTAGGTTGATCCACCACATTCATGTCTGTTTCCGCGTCAAAATCTTCCTCCTCGTCGTCCCCCCTTGCAACGTTCGAATTCACGAAAAGAAAACGCTGGGCCGACCTCCTCATACATGAACTCTCAGACGCAGTCATTCTTGTCCTTTCTCCCAACGCCAAGATCTGGTTCTGTGGTCGTGCTGTCACAGAAATCCTCGGCTGGTCCGACTCTGAGCTCATTGATCATTTTTTCGTCGACCTCATCAACCGTAAGCCATCCTTGACGCTAATCCCGACTCTCCACTTCCCGCCCTATAGCTGAAGACCAGCACGCCTTCTTGAGGGCCTTTGAGGAGTCTCTCCGCACCCGCACTGAGATGAATTCCTACGTTCGTCTCAGGGCGAAGTCTCCCGTGACTTCGCAGGGTATCCCTCAATCGGAGGTCCTCTTTGAGGTAAAGGGCTACCCCCACTTCCTCGAAAACGAATTGGTCGCACGATGCTTTTTCGCTGTCGCGAAGCCCTACCCGAGTCGCAACAATGCCATGTAAGGCTCCCTAGCCATCCACTACTTGCGCACTCGCCTAATCACTTTGTCTCGAGGCTTAATACCATATTAGAGCTCAAAGTAGAAAACGAACGCTTGCGGAAACGGCTCGCCGAGCTACGTGTGCGTGCTCCCTCGCCGTCTGCTCCGGTATCAGATTCTACCACTTCCTCTGTCTATTCTCTTCACTCCTCTTTCGTGCCCCGGCCCTCTGGACCATCCGTCTCTTTTCGCGGCCCTGAAGCCTCTAGCGTGCTTCATCCCCAGCACACCTACGATAATTTCGGTTCATCACTCAGCCAGATGCAAGGGCCATTGTATGAACCGCTCAATTTACATACATACAGTGGGCAGTACGCGGCTGCCTCGAGTGTACGGCCCGCGGACGATGATTTTAGCGATGATACCTCGAGGCGGAAGAAGGTCCTCTCCTTTGCTGCTCTTGTGACGAGTCTACTCATGTGAACACTTTAGATGCGCAAATCCCACGACACAGAGCAGTATGTCTGCGTCACCTGCGGGAGAACCGACTCTCCTGAATGGCGCAAGGTGGGTTTGTGGTCTGATCTCGTTCTCTTCTACGTGTTTACCTCTCTCAAGGGCCCACAAGGACCAAAAACGTTGTGCAACGCGTGCGGCCTGCGTTGGGCCAAAGAAGTCCGTAGCAAGGTTGACGAAGTCGCGGCAGGAACGAGCAACACGGCGAATAATGCCTAGACCCTTCCAGCCTCACCCAACCTTCATTTGGTTACACCTTCACATCCCTTTCGCATGCGGCATACCCAACAGGAACCTAACAATTGCTCGTGCTCAGACAATCGCGTAATATTGTGTCTTTCACAACTGTTTTCTTGTTTTCTTGACCGCTTACCTACACATGCGGCATCAAAGCTTTGTTGTGCCACTTTACTGCTAGAAAGTAGAACAGAAGAATGCGTAACACCCTCGCCTGAGTATGTGGGACGGCATTCCCCGCATTTACTTCACGAGGTACCAACTTCGTGATGACATTTGACCAATATCCGTTTGAATTCCCCAGGGATGGTAATATTGTTTACTTCTCCATGAGCACTTGAATTTTCTAGAATTTCTATTCGGCTGAACGCGAGATATGGGGTTTGGGGGCGCCTGGCCTATCTTTGCATTTCGGGGTATTTTCTAGAAAATCAGTCCGGAAATTTCAACGGCATGCTGTCGGCCATAAATGTGGTGTTTGTAGGTAACGCTTTAAACCGTGCCAACAGGTTGGGCTACCGAATTGCTAAATATACTGACTCACAGGTTTGCAAAGCTCTGGCTGCGGTGGGTTCGGAAGTGGCGTTGCTGGGAGCTTGTAGAATCACGGAAATGACATGGCCTACTAAGTGGAGTACAATCCACCACCCGCGATCGCGCCAGCATAGCATGCCGTGGGCTTGACAGCGCAGCACAGTAGTACACTACATAGGAAGTGGCCGAAGCCAACCAACTTGGCTATGGTGCGCTATCACGATTAGTACTCGACATTGTACGATCTGTGGGCCATCACGAGGCAGGCCTAGTCTTGCGGTCTCAAATTTTGTGAGACTTGGAACGTTCTTTTCGTGCGTCTCAGATGGCAAGTATTAACCAACGACTGCCATACTGGGTTTCCATCAATAGTGTCCTAACGGCATGCCTCTGCGATGGGGGTCTCCGTATGCACTGGATGTAATAGTGTACCCCGTAGTTATACTCCAAGGCGGCATGAAGGAACATCATGATGCTTTTGCACCCCGAATTCCATGCACAGCAATGCCGTAGCACGTGGCAACCGAGTCGCCAACGCTAACGTCCAGTTGCGCCGCTGAGCCCATTTCATTCGCTGAACAAGACCCATGATGTCTGCGCCAGACATTTATTCAATCGCACAGACACCAATCACCTGCCACGCATTCAATGCAGACCGCAGTCGTGCGCCCACCCCCCCGCGGTATCCGATTCACCTCACCGATGATGTATTTTCGCAGAGGTCGCCCTCAGCTTGAATGACAACATATCACAGATATATGTCAAAGAGGGCAGGGAGTGGGTGGCTACAGAGATGCTCGCAGAGGTCTGTCGTGCCACACGTCCACGGCAATGCACATCTGACCAGTCCATACCAGCACGATAAAGTCATTACGTCCATCGACTGGGCCCCGCGTTCGAACCGGATCGTGACCGCATCGCAGGATCGCAATGCCTACGTCTGGTCCCAATCCCCAGATCCGCTCACGGGTAGAATGGTATGGAAACCGACGCTCGTGTTGTTACGCGTCAACAGGGCTGCCACATTTGTTCGCTGGAGCCCAAACGAAGACAAGTTTGCGGTAGCCAGCGGCGCCAGGTATGAATTGCGCGTCGATGGCGTTCGGGACAGCAATGGCTGACATGTCGCACAGGGCCGTCGCCGTCTGTTCGTTCGACGCCGAGAACAATTGGTGGGTTGCGAGACAGCTGAAAAAGCCGATTCGGTCGACTGTGCTTTCCGTGGATTGGCATCCAAATAATGTGTTGCTTGCCATTGGCGGTGCCGATATGAAAGCTCGCGTACTATCGGCTTACATCAAGGATTTAGATAAGAAGCTAGTCTCACGTCGTGCTGCCGCTCCGATCAGTGACTGAAACCTTGCCACCAGGCCAGCTCCGACTGTCTGGGGTGAAAAGCTTCCGTTCAATACCTTGTGCGGCGAGTATGCCAGTCCTGCTGGTGGATGGGTTCATGCGGTCAGCTTTTCGCCTTTGGGAGATGTGCTGGCATTTGTGAGTGAGTATTATCTCTCCATCGGCTTGTGACATGGTTTGAAGAACGTGCACAGGCCACGACAGCTCGATCAGTATTGTCTATCCCGCGGGTCCAGTCATTCAAAGCATCCGAACCGGCACGTTGCCTTGTGTCACACTGACGTGGACGAGCGAAGACACCATCGTCACGGCTGGTCATGACTGCCAGCCGGTGGTGTATTCGGGGTCCGAAGCAGGATGGGCACTCATCGGCTCGCTAGACGACGTGACGTCTGGGGGCGGCAAGTCGACCGCGAGATCTGGAGGTGTTGGGCGGCTAAATAGTAGCGCATTCAACACGTTCAGAAACGCGGACACGCGTGGTCACACTGGAGGTACGGATGTGTCGGCGGGCACCGAGCTTCTCACGGTCCATCAAAACACCATCACGAGCATCAGGCCATTCGAGTGGGCGCCCGACGGCACTGTCGCGAGAGTGAGCACAAGTGGGGTGGATGGGAAGCTCGTGATCTGGAATGCCGTGCCGGTGAGCGTGGCAGGTGTCGCCGGAAGGCTTGGGGGCATGAGGATGTAACGATTACATTTTATGTACCAGGAGACTAGCGTCACATGAATTACATGGCAGTCGCACTGGTGTCGGCGTATTCCCCTGACAAGTCTGTCGCCGCCTGCTCGTTGATGACACCCCACACGGACGCTTTGAACTGCGAGGTGTGGATGAGCGAGCGCGAGGGCAACACAGAATGTTGGTACCAAAGTGAACACGAGACTCATCTTGCGTTCAAGCACTCGCAACCGTACGAGAAGAGTCTGGTCGGGCTGTTCGCTCAGCTGTTTGACGGTGGCGGTGAGCTAGAAGGGGTGTTACGATCGCAAGAGGACCGCAGGCGGACGACGCACGTCGTTGACATGCTGTGCCAGCTTTGCGTACTCCCAGAGGAGCTCTGCCTCTGTGGGGGACAGGGCCGGATGGGACTCGTACGGATTGGCGTCGAGGATGGTCGTCGACATTGGTGTGCGAAGCCGCACCACGTGACCCCGGGCTCAATAGCGACCGCGATCCACCGCGGCAGAAATTTCCCCGCCGGTGAGACTTGCCCTTGTTCCCGACCGCTATTGGCGCCGAGCCGATCCTACTGCCACCGAGCCTACTGATACCGAGCCTACTGCCACCGACCGTACCGCTGGGCCGCTCGATGCCGGCCGAGCCGCTGGTACTATTGCCACCGGGCCTACTGCCACCGAGCCTATTGCCACCGAAACCGACGTTGTCTCTCGGCCCTTTTAGGCATCACTCGCACAAAAAACTTTTGTTCGACCCGATCTGAGATTGGCTCGGTCCGACATAAAGGCCTCCTCGACCTCGACCTCGACCTCGGTCTCCATGTCTCCCCCCATCGAGTACATCATGCACCAGCTCCGTCTCCTCGCTCCTCACTACTGGAACAGGCCAGGAACATCCAACTGCACCATCCGTATGTCCTCTCTCTCCTCGTCCACACCCGCACTCATCCTCCCCAGTCATACCCGTTCCTGCTTGTGGCCCCAAGCATGCCAGCCCCGATTCAACTCCTCGTATCACTCTTCGAGTAAGTGTCCGCCGTCCCCGCTGCCCCGCCCCATCGCTGACCACCTATAGCTACACACAGAGTACCTGTCTGCTAAATCGGTCTTCCTCAGAGGCCTTTTGAGCGGCGTCTCCCCCCTCGTCCTCATCCAAAATATGTGTGCCTCGCAGCTCCAGTCCCCATCCATCCCCCTGCGCGTACCCAAAAGTCGATTGCCCCGCATTCTTCCGTCTCCACCGTCCCACCCCACCGTCTTCCTTCCCGTCCCTGATCCATCCTCCGTTCAACTACTGTTCGAGTGGATGTATTTTGAAAACACCGATCACATTGAAAACGCCCTCGACAGAGGCGACATCCAATGGGAGGGTCTTGCTCGCAACGTCGAGTACCTTGGCCTGTCCCCCGACATAAAGGTGTTCTTGGGACGCTGGTATCGTGACTGGCTCCTCCCAGCACGTTGTTCTCCAGATCCTACTCAATGTCCTGTGGACGGTGACGACGATGAGTCTGATGTAGATTCGGAATGCGATGACTCGGACTGTGACGATTACTATTCCTCCTCCCCATCTACCCCGTCCACCGACGACGAGAGATGCGATCGTGGGCGCACACGGGACATTAAGCCGTTGGTGCAACTGTGTGGACAATTGCGACTATGTACTACATGACCTGACTGTACTGTATTATAACTTATTGTCATGTCTATTCACTCTTGCTCAGGAGACTAGCTACACCATTGGCCGGCAGGGCTGATAAACCTTAGCTGGTGGTGCCTAGCGATCCTGGCTCTTCTTGTCGATAGTATCGACCATCGTGCCTTAGATATTCAGGAGGGGTGACCACATGAAGACCGGGAACGCTTTGCTGAGAAGGGAGAGGTCTGTTATGCCACAGTTGAAGAATATCACTTCTAGGAATCCATGGTGCCTGCGGAGAAAAGACTAAGGGGATATTCGATGAACCGTGAAAGAGATGGACGAACAAGATAATTGTGACCCCGCATCATATTCCAGTCAATGGCGCGTAACCAACGATGGTCCTCAACGTCCCCTACAACACCCAGTCGGTCCTGGGATTCATATGTGAGAAGACCCGCAACGATCGACTTGAGTGATTGCCCGACGCGAATATGCTTGGGCCATTCGTATTCCTGTTTAATAACGCGCTCGTAAACTTCCGTATCCTTCTTCCCGTAAAACGGCTAGAAATAGCTGAGCTGGGGACTATCGCGCGTCCAAGAAATGATACTTGCCACTTGTTTGGTAATCATTTCGTACAGGATTATGCCGCTCGAATACCAATCTACACCGTAGCCCTTCCCGGAGTCGTTCATAAATAGCTCGGGGGCCATGTAGATCGGTGTCCCCATCACTGACCAGGTAGGGGATGATTCCAAGGGCTTTGCGAACCCAAAGTCTACGAGTGTGATGTATCCATCCGGCCCGATAAGGATATTGGCCGGCTTCAGATCAAGATGCACTATGTTGTGACTGTGTAAAAACACCAGGGCGCACACAATATTGGAATAATAAAAGCGTGCTGTCGTCGCATCTAGAGGTCCACGGCGGTGAATGACGTCGTGTAGAGTGCTTCCAGGGACACATTCCAGCAAAAGGTAAAAGTTGAGTTGGTCGCAAAACACATCAATGATGCCGCTAATCCAAGGACTGAACGGAAGTTCGCACAGGCTCTGTCTTTCCGCGTCGGTATTCCCTGGTGACTTCTGCGTCGAGTAAATATCAAGCTGTATATGTGAAGCAGCCGGATTGGACACCTCATACATACCCTCTCCAAGTTCCGCATCTCAACCTTTTTCAATACCTTGAGTGCAAATAAAGATCCCGGCCGGTCTTCCTTGTGAGCGTTCTTCCTAGGCCGTGTGCGGACGAGCAGGACACTTGCGTATGCACCGCTGCCTACGAGAACAGTTAGTTGATATGCAAGATGTTTCGTGCGCCTCGACCAACCCAGTGTTCGGACACATTCGAGATCCTCCAACAAAAGTGGAGGAGGGCGCACCGGCGTGGGTTTTATTGCCCTCTTCCCGTTGAGCAGAATGTCACGTTAGGTTTTGGGACACGACGAATGCAACATGTGGAGAGGTACCTCTGGCTGTTTTCCCGATCTCTTTAAAGCTCTCGTTTTCAAAGTGATAGTATTTTTGACATCGTGAGCGGGATGCTTGGTGGAGCTTCCTTGTCTAGATGTATGACTGGTGGTCAACTGGGATCGGACGCGCATTCTAGCTGTAACAAATGACAGGGGAGTGGAGCACGAGTGGGGTCTGAGTGGGGAGACGAGTGATTTTCTGAGTGTCTCTTAGTATTGCATCTTGCCATTGTTCGGTGTCATGCATTGATCCACAGGACTGGTCCGCTTTGATTGCTACATGTCATCGGTAAAAAAACACGTGTATACAACTTGTACTACCATCCACGCGTACTAATGGCTCGGGTAAATATCACTCAGTCCCACCCTCAGGATTGGGTCTATCTCTCGGAGGGTGGATCGACTATCGTATTTTCCTATGCAGGCCCTCTCCACCCTAATTTCTCCGGAAAAGTGCTCCGGCTACGGAAAACGTTGAATTCGCTCAACAGGGTTTCGCCTGACTGCACGTTCGACGAGGAAGACGACCCAGTCGTCGCTTTCCAAGATTCCGTCGTCGCGCCCCTCGTGCCTTTGGAATATCTCCCCGAGTTGGTTGTCGTTTTTTTAGATGCCAAATGGTTGGCAACGCTCGAGGGTCTGAGTAATGGTGACCGCCCTGCCGGGAGACGGGCCAAAGACGGGATCGATAAAACTCGGCAAAAGGGTATATTGGCCACGGATGCTATTGGAGGTGCAGATGTCCTCGCGATCGAGATAAAGGTTCAGTTGGGACTCTTTACATAGGAGACACCATCGTGATGGACCATCGACTTGTTTAGCCCAAGTGGGGCTTTATGCCTAACCCTGCTCACTTGTCCCGGGAGACTATGGAGATGAAGATGTCCGTTTGCAGGTTCTGCATGCACACGCGTTTCAAGTTCAAAGACAGCAATGTCCCTACCCAGTATTGTCCACTGGATCTCTACTCGAAGGACGAGGCACGCGTGAGGAAAGCTATCCATGATCTCTGGGATGGTTGGGTGAAGAGTAATGGGACTCTAAACAATATGAAAGTGTTTGTCTCTGGGAAAATGATACAACCCTCTCAGGTGCGACTCGTTGAAGTCGGAGTTTTTTTCGATTCACGACCTCTTTCTGTAGGCACAGTCTACACTCGGAGACTTTCTGTCAG
>JBBPKE010000189.1:0-31406 GCA_038089095.1 Tylopilus orsonianus | reverse complement strand
GACGGGGAGGTCGCGCGCGGGGATGGGGGTGTCGGCGTCGAGCTGGAGCTGGAGGTCGGCGAGGACGCGGAGGGCACAGCGGGCGGCATGTAGCTGGAGGGCGGGGACGGAGGGGACGGGGAAGTACGGGGGCTGGTCGAGGAGGGCGGCGTGGAAGCGGAGGATGCGGGTGTGGAGAGGGGCGTCTGCGGGGAGGAGGTGGCGAGCGGCGTCGAGGAGAGACATGGTAGGTCACGAGACCGAGGCCGGTCTTTCCTCGTCGACAATGAGCAGACTCAACGCAGGCGCGTTTGAATTTGTCCCGGGCAGGCCGTTCGCGCTTCCCCAGACACAGGCAGCTCCCCAACAGACAATCTCCCTCAACATCGGCTCCGCCAAGCCCGCCCCGTCCCCCAGGCCCCAGCAGTCCCCCGCACCTTCCCTCCCCACATCCAACTCTTCTTCTCCCGCACCCCCCCTCTCCAGGAAGATATTCTCCACAGAGAAATCCAAGTCTGATACCACCGCAGTCGCACGCGAGGTCCACGCCGTCGCAGATGAAGCCGTCCTCAAGGATCTCTTCGGCGATGGTCAGTCCTCACCCATCCCATCCTTATCCGATCCCTGATATCTCCACAGCAAAGGAGCATCTCAATGTCGTGTTCATCGGCCACGTAGATGCCGGCAAGAGCACCCTCGGCGGCAATCTCCTCTACATCACCGGCGTCGTCGACAAGAGAACCATGGAAAAGTACGAGCACGAGGCAAAGGAAGCAGGGAGGGAGACCTGGTATCTTAGCTGGGCCCTCGATTCTACCCCCCAGGAGCGCAGCAAGGGCAAGACCGTCGAGGTCGGCCGCGCCTACTTTGAGACCCCCAGCCGTCGCTACACCATCCTCGACGCCCCCGGCCACAAAACATACGTCCCCTCCATGATCAGCGGCGCAGCACAGGCAGATGTCGCTGTCCTCGTCATCTCCGCCCGCAAGGGCGAGTTCGAGACCGGCTTCGAGAGGGGTGGCCAGACAAGAGAGCACGTCATGCTCGTCAAGACCGTCGGCGTCTCAAAAGTCGTCGTCGTCGTCAACAAGATGGACGACCCCACCGTAAACTGGGCAGAATCCCGTTACACCGAAATCAAAGACAAGCTCGTGCCCTTTATCAAGGCCGCTGGCTTCAATCCAAAGGACATTTCTTTCATACCTATTTCCGCTTACACTGGAATAAACCTCAAGGAGCCCGTCCCTGCATCCACATGCCCCTGGTGGAAGTGTGTCCTACTTTTCTCCTTCCCTATCTCGTCCTGATCTTCCTCGAGGGGCTCAACCTTACTCGGTCACCTCGATCACATGCCCATGGTCGATCGAAAGATCAACGGCCCCCTCATGATGCCTGTCTCGGAAAAGTACAAGGACATGGGTGCCATTGCCGTTGGAAAGATCGAGTCGGGTCATATGCGCAAGGGGGACGCTCTCGTTCTTATGCCCAACAAAACTAATGTCGAAATCGCTGCAATCTACAATGAACTAGAAGAAGAGATATCATCCGCCATGTGTGGAGACAACGTGCGAGTCAGGTTACGAGGAGTGGAAGACGAAGAAATCAGTCCTGGTTTCGTACTCACGAGCCCAAGGAACCCCGTGCACGCCGTACGTCAGTTCGAGGCACAATTAGCTATTCTGGAGCACAAAAACATCATCTGTGCTGGATACTCCGCTGTCATGCATGTTCATACCTTATCAGAAGAAATCACACTACCTGTACGTCCGTCCCCTCGTCCGTCTGTCATCGCAATGATATACATCGCGTCTAGGCTCTGCTACATTATTTTGACAAGGCAACTGGGCGCAAATCAAAGAAGCCGCCCCAGTTTGTCAAAAAGGGTGAGCAGACTTGTCTCACGACATTTGACGTCGTAATGATTCCGTTATTCAGGTCAAAAAATCGTCGCTCTCGTCGAGACGCCCCTCCCAGTGTGCGTTGAGAGGTTTGTTGACTATCCTCAACTCGGGCGCTTTACTCTGCGAGACGAAGGTGCGAACTAGCTGTCGTTAGTGTCTCCTCATGTCGCTGACTTTATCACTTTAGGGCGAACAGTCGCCATAGGCAAGGTAAATGAGACGACGATAGCGGGATGATCTATCCGATTCACGTTTGCTCTCTAGATTACAAGGCTTATCGACGATCAGGCCGACGAACTCGCTGACGGTATGTCCCACATCGCCATTTCTGCCCCCGCGGGAGCGTGAAACGGGCAAGCAAAGCGAGGAAATCTTAAATTGTGTTGCCGAGTCATGCCGACGACGATCGCGCGGGACTCAGGCACGCCGTTGTAGGTTATGACTTCGTAGTAGACACGTCTGAATCCAGCCGGGATTCGTTGTGGCTTGCACTCACTACACTATGGAATTTTGAACGATCGCACACCTACAAGAAATACCGATTTTAACAGTGCACGATATGATGAATACAACTCACGATCGGTTCCTCAAAAATTCATGCGTTTCGTCACGGATGGCGCGTATTGCTGATTCACTTGGTACAATCAAGGGCATATCTCCGATCAGTGTGTTCTGACCCATGATGGCACGGAGTGATCAACTGGTCTGGGTCCCAGACTAGTTGGCCACTCCCAGTTGTCTTTCGTGATCACTCTTCTGCTGCCAGGGGTTAACTTGTGTATGGCTCATGGCTAATTTGAGATCTTGACGTCTAGTCGGGGGGTGAACGAAAAGCAAGGTCAAGATGCAGCTTGGAGGACCTTCAGCATGCTGTAGACATCATAATACGGTCATTTCACTCGCGGAGGAGGTGCTGCGTCTTACTCTCAAACCTGCAACAGGTCAGTATGGTTGAACAGCTTCAGAAATGTCTTACTTTGTCGCTTCGAGCACTTTGATGACCTTGAAGACGTCAACAGGTCTATTTCCAGACAAGAGGAAGCGCTGCGTCTTGTTTCCGACGACCACCACGACAAACCAATTCAGTTGAATAACCTCAGACCCCCGTCATTTCGTAGCTTTGAGTGCCTAGGTACTTCGGAGGACCTCAGTAAATCTGTCTTGATGCACGAGGAGGGGTAAATCTTACTCCCAATGATCGTCCTAATAAACTCGCTTTGTTGAACAATCTTGGAAACGTATTAATGTCCCATTTTAACCACTCTCACAACATTTCCATCCTATCCGCTGCCGCTTTGCATCCATCAATGACCACCCGTGTCTCTACGGGTTCCGTTTCGGCGAAAGTTATGCATGCTTCTACACACTTTGCTCGTTGAATGTAACTTATCTCGAGAAATTAGATACTTAGTAATACTCACACTCACTCGAACTCCGCTTATTTGGGTATAATATTCACGGCCCAAAGGCTTGACGCTCCTTGAACTTTTGCGTGCCGAACTTGGTGGAAGAATATCGCTTCGACGACCTTAAATGTACCATGGACTCGAGCCAAAGTAGAATAAGAAGAGGTGCATACCGATGGAGTTGTCGATATAATCAGAGTTCCTTTAAGAAAGCCGCTAGCCCCTCGTGACACTCTTTTCTCTTCTTCACTTCCTCTCTCAGGCGATCACGGGAAAGTATGCTCTTCAGCGTTGACGATTTTCCATGATTGGATTTTGGATGAGACCGGTGAGCTGGTGACGATGGGATGGGCGAGCAACTAGTCGTTGTCGGGGTACTCGTGTTAACATCGAGAAACTCCGTAGATGAGAACCTATGGCTCGTCTCCCCAGTCCGAGAGTCTGCTGAGATAGCTTCTTTTTTTGATGAATCGTTTGATGACAGGACCGGCACGGAGGCATGGCTGGGACGTGCGTCAACCGTAAAGCCACAGAGATGACATGTTCTCTGGGGGGCTTTCGTTCGCGATGACGTGGAGCGTCTCCGCCTTTTTTTCGTGGATTGATTGACGAGATATGATGAATGATGATCACCGGAAAAGCGATACGTGCCACATCTTGGACAGTGGGATGGGCTTAAGATAGCGGTGGTTTCGGGGTGAAGCGCTGCGGCGCGTGACGCATGAAGTGCGGAGAGAGCAGGCGAGACCGAGTGGAGCACGTATGGTAGGTTCAATCGATATCGAACCGTTGCTGTGGACCATTCTGTATCCGGGTTCATGTGGTCTGAGTCAGTCGCGTACTCTGGACGAGTCACAACGCTGGAAAGTTCCACTGGCATCATTGTCTTCCGGTTTAGGAAGGTGTTGTCGTTCATTCTACTATTAATGTGACCTCGGCTCGGGTGCCTTATTGTCTACGCGTCCTGGTCCAAGCGATGTTGCCATGCACTCTTCTTTGTTCCGTACATTATTAAGTAACTCTACCGGCTCTGGTTGGCCGTTATATTTTTGCCCTTCTTTCCACCATGATCCTGAACTCAAAGTGTGTTCACCATTCACCATCTCGTACTATTTCTTGTCCAATAAACTCGGAGCTGGCTCCTCCGCCCCAATCTCTCTCTTCTCCACCAGACCCGTCATCACGCGTCTACAAACACTCGTTATCTAAGCCGACGACATGGCTGAATCGTAGCTCCTCTTCCACCTCCAGTTATTCTGCCCCTTACGCTGCTCCTCAACCAACTCGGATATCTGAACCGAAGATTGGTAGTTCTTTGGGACAATTCAATTTTCGCCGCAGTGGACCCCTGGGTTCCGGTGCAACGATTGTGCGCACACCTCAAGAGGCGTTGTCTGGCTCACATTATGCATGTGAGTCGATAGGTAAGGAAGAGGGGATAAGGGGGGATATCTTGATACATAATGCGGAGAAAAATGGAAGCAGGCTCCCAGCACTCCCGCCGCCCAGTCCTCCTCTTCCATCACTACCCGATATTTCCGATGGAGGTACCTCGACAAGCATCCGTCTGTCCAATCACGAAGTTCCGCGTTCTTGCCCGTCTGGTCCTACATCCTCTCAAATTCCCTTTTTCTCTTCAAAACCTACCCTGGTAACACACTCTCGTGCTCCTTCTCGTTCCATTCCTACCCCTCCAACCGATATTGACATTAGTCCGCCACAACCTCCTTTTGACGCGATCCTCCTCTCTTCCGTCCCAGACGGTGCGATCGATCCCTCAAAGCTCATAGTCACCCTGGAAACATGCACCATCACTTACCGGACTTCACTACGGTCCTTGATATCGCGGCCTTCTCACCTCTCCCACTACATTACCTCTTTGTTACCTACCGTCTCTGAGACGGCGTCGATGTATTCGAATAGCAGCGAGGTGTCGTTGGTTCAACCCAGTAGCGGATTTAGCTCCGCCTTCCTGAATCATGCTTCCTCCGGCTGCCTGCCCCGGTCTTCCCCCAGTATCCACATTTTCCTCGATAGATCGAGTGCACCGTAAGTACCAAGCTAACCAGGGCCTTTCACAGCCATTTGACAAAGTTTCTTGACTAGTTATGCGCACATTCTAACCTATCTTCGATCCCCTCCTGGCACTTTGGAACGGCCCGAAGCTATACCGCGTGCGGTACAGCTCGGAGCTGGATCCATCCACCCCTCACGCGTCGAGGCTTTGTTTGAACTGCGGGACGAAGCTAGCTATTTAGGACTTGCCGAACTCGAAAAACTCTGCTGTCACGAATTAAACCGTTTCCACTGTGGCTTTACCCCCGTTTCCGTCGCCGTCCATGGCGGTAGTGTGCCTCGTGACAAAACCGGGTCGATACACTCGTTTCACACTGTCGTTGAGGAATGGGAGTGCCAAGGTGCTCGTTTGACTGAGCATCGGGCATTGGGGATCGACAGTGGCGCCGATATCACTGAATCTAGTGCCCGTAAGTCCAGCTCGGAATTGTCGTGCGAAAGCAAGGATGTACCTGTCAAGGAACGAGGCAAAGGAAGGAAAGGTATTAAATATGAGATGGGACCACCCCCTCCAGGCTGGATCTAGTTTGTAGCGATACATGGGACTTTTAGGAATATACCAGGATCAAGGGGGCACGACTATCGAGCGACAACTCAGTCGTGTTCAGGAAACAACGGACTGAGGCGACAACTATGAAAAGGGTATGTCTTATATACGATACGGGTGAAACACTAGTCGTGGTATGAAATTAGTATGCACGGGGCAGATGACCTAGCGTCTTAGGAACTGTTAAAAGGGGCAAGAAAAGTGTCAAAAAGTCAAAGATAGTAGTAAGGGGCTAGAAACCATGGCAAATCTGCCATGTGCGCTTGCGCCAGTGCCGCTCGTGGCTGCGCGCATGCTTGCAATTTCCAACAGGGACATCACTCCATACATTGTATTAGCGTTTTCTTGTAGTAACTCATCCTTTGTGTGTAGTACTTAGTCGTCAGATTTCTCATAATCTACTGTCCAACACATTATGACGAAATCCATTGTTACAAGAGTAACACTATTACATAGGAACGTAGGACAGAACAGATGCATGCGTTGCAAGCTGGTTCGACGAAAATAGCCCTAGGGAATCGAGTGACATGTAAACATCTCATAGACATACCCGTACTAAACCGGCGCATGAACAGGTCATGAGTCAGTATCAAGGAGAGGAAAGGAAAACGAAAGCATGCGGAATATCAACACTATCGTACAACAGATACGCTTCAAAAGGTGAAATGGTCGGACGACTGATTATTGGGTAACTTATTTCTTCTGTTCAGTCTTGGGCTCCGCGTAGGGATTGACACTGTACACTTTGATGACAGGGGGACTCTTGGTCAGGTCCGCCGTCACAATCACCTGGGAAGCAGCGTAAATAATATCTTCGAACAATACATCCATACATACCGGGACCGTCATAAGCTCTTTGATGTCCTGGATCTTGTGACCAGATGAAGTCGTCCTCAAACCTTCGAATACGGGTTCGACCTTGGCAGCAGAAAGGAGGCGCTGCTTGGATGTCTCTATCTCTTTCATAATCTCGCTGTCTCTGCCAAGCACAATCTCATCCTCCTCGGCATCATCTTCGTCAAAAAGGGCCTTCTCGTCGTGCAAGGAACGTGATGCCACTTCCATCTTGGCAGCGTGAGCTTCAGCGTTCTGCTTGACCTTCTTCAAGTGTTCATCGTCGCTGTTTTCTGCAAGCCAAGTGATGACGTCCTTGTTGGACCAGTAAATTTGAAGGGTATGAGCGTGTTCATCGTACACGTGGTTCTAGACGGAAAGTTAGTGTCCGCAAAGATCATCGAGTAATTGCACTCACTTCGATTGGCATCTGGTCTACGTGAACTCTCTTTTCAATACCAAATTCGGGAACAAGTACGTCGAAGGCGGCGTCAAGCACGTTGACAACCTTGGCTTGTCGAATAACCGGCCCGTAACGATGGGTTAAATCCGAGATGAAGACGCAGAGGAAAAGGTGGGTGGACTGCTCTTGTGCCAACTTTGCAGAATCTCGTTTACTACAATATATTCAGCCAGCGGTCCAACGTGGGCCATACATGTACGCACATGTTGCATTGCTGAGCGATCTTCGCAACAGCATCCCTGTCCATGGTGAATTTCGGGTCGCCTATACACAGGGGTTAAATTTCTACCACAAAGGCGAAGCGTTTTCTGCTCACTTCCACCTTGGAGAACAGATTCAAGTTGGCGGTGTACCAAGATGTCGGCATAACGGCGAATAGGGGAAGTAAAGTGTGTGTAGAGAGGAACGCTCAGTGAGTAATGACCATACTTGGCGATATCTAGCATTCCGGCACAGAAATACTTGGCACGTTGCGTGGCTTTGAAGGACAGCAGCTCGAGTACCATCCGAGCAATAGGATTGTTGATGGCATCAAAAGATTTCATGACAGTCCCCGAGGTCGACGTGTCCACCACCACACCCAGACGTTTAGCGCGCTCGGAGAAGACAGTCTGCAAAGCAAATTTAGGAACAAAAATGGATGGCAGGGAAAAGTACGGTACCAGGCGTCTTTCAATGGGGGAGTCATGCCTACGGAGAAGCGCTTGTTCAGGAAGGTGAACGGCGATGCGCTGAGCGATGGCAATGTTGGTTAAGAGCATAAACTAGACCTTCGCTCAAGCCTTCGTAATACCACAATTCAGATAGTGCATACCTCTTCGACCATGTCATTGGCGGCACTGCGATCGTTTTGTGCGCAATCCGTGGGAAGGCCGTTTTCGTCCAACGTGAATGATAAACGCGAGGAAGTGAGCATCAAGGCACCGTCTTGAACGCGTTTGGCACGTAGCTGGCTCGCAATACCATGTAGAACTCTTATATCCTGCTCGATGGCAGGTGCTGTGTGTTCCGGCGACACAAAGAGGTTATTCAATGAGTGTCCATCAATTGCCTTCTTTGCGTCATCATAGGATAGTTTCGCCACAGATCTTTCGAAAGATGTCAGCATCATAGGAACATAGACCGAGACTACTCACTTGATGATCGTCTTTCCAAACCACTTGTTGAACACCTTGCCTTCTGCCGTCACTGTGAAGATAGCGGAGAAAGCGAGGCGTTCAACACCAGGAACAAGGCTGCAGACCTCCTCGCTCAACGTAGGGGGCAACATGGGTACTGCCCTTTGAACAAGGTACACACTTGTAGCTCGCTTGCGAGCGTCGCGATCAAGCGCGGTATTGGGTTTTACAAAGTGTGATACGTCCGAAACGTGGATGCCGACATCAAAAGTTCCATCATCATTCTCCTTGATGGACAAGGCATCATCCAAGTCTTTAGCAGAGCCGGGGTCGATGGTGAAGATCCGCTCCTGTCGCAAGTCCTTGCGGATCTCATACTCCCTTTCAGGAATACTAGTACGCTGTTTGAGCGAATAACGTTGGTAAGGAACTGAACGACGTACGTCCACGGGGTGGGAGGGAGGCACTTGAGCACACTCTCGGAGAATTCTTCCGTGGGGAAGTTGCAATCTTTCAACAAAGCACTGGTCTCAACTTCGATATCTCCAATGGGTCCAAGCTCCTCGGCAAGAGTACCAAAAGGATGGAGAGAAGAGATAGGCTACACCCCGGGTCAGTAAGACTATGGATCGATATCTCAACGACGTACGTGACGTTTGATACATGCGACGAACAACCTATTAGCATAGACTTCAGGATTTTGGACAAAATCTGCGGGTGCTTGTTCGGTGGGAATGGCAATCAGAGGTACACGCTTGTCGGTCGGCTTGAACCAAACGATCTTGGGACGTTCAATCGGTCCACGCCGTGGTTCATCACCACGGTCACCCTCCCGTTCTCGGCGTTCAGCCTCCTGTTTTTCTTTGGTGGCCGCGGAGGATGGGCGCAGAAGACCAAGCGTTCCAGAGAACAGCTGCCCGGGCATGCGTTCGACGACTGCCACAACATGCCCAGCAAACTGCGGCTTGACTTCATCCGTGACCCTGAAGGCGATGTTAGCCGATATAAAGTCACAAATTAAACCCATCGTACTCCTCGTCTTCGAACAGCATCAATCCCTGGCCTTCAACCTCTACGTCATCCTTCTTCTTGTCATCCTTGCGACCCGCACTAGTCTTCAAGTCATAGGCGGAATTCTCTTCCTTCTTGCGCTTCTTCTCTTCCTTTTCCTTCTTAGTTCCCCACACTTCATCAACGTCAAGAAGTTCGACAGCAACGATGTCTCCCTCTAAAGCGCGATTACGATCCTTGGAACCACAGATATAGATATCGGCATCCAGGACTTCTGTGGCCACATACGCGTCCGACCTGTTACGCTTGTTGACACGAAGGATACCTACGACCAGCTTTCCTGCAGCCAAGAGAGGTGGAAGAGAAGCCTGAGGAAGGTAAGGAGCGAAAAGAGACTTGCGTTGTGGTTGACTAGACTGCTGTTGCAACTGGGACTGAAACTGTTGCTGCTGTTGTTGCAATAGGCTTACACCCCCCATACCCAAGCCCATCATGTTAGCAGCCATCATGTTCGGTAGCATGTTTGGGAAAGAAAACGAAGGCATCTTGTGGTGATGACCACCCGCAGCAGCCCGAAACTGTTGTAGGCTCTGCAGCTGAGCCTGCGCTTGCGCAAGATCAGCAGCGAAGGCATTGTTGCCTTGAATCACACCGCCATCTATGCCAGCTAGGTCAGGGGGAAGTAACGCAACAGAAGTCGATACGTACTAATTCTCCAACTTGAATCAACCCGAGAAGTCGTTCGTGAGTGGCCCCCAAAAGGCGAGGTGAAGCCATCTTCAAAGCCGTCCTGGCCACTGTAGGGAAAACTAACAGATCCAGCATTACTCTGAGAGGCGCCAGATTTGTTGACAACGTTAACACTGTGCCTCCTTCCGTGGCCTCGGGGTAAGCCAGGGGGCTGCGAGTCAGGGCTAACACCCAGGTTGGCCATGGAGTTAAACTGGCCCATTGGAGGGGTGAAACTAGTATTCCCAGCAATGCCGACGGGCAGAGTACTCTGGACGCGTCTGTGCCTGTTAGGCGCAAGGCCGGGGGTTTGGAGAGAAAGAACTTGGTTAGAAGCCAATTGTTGTTGGTAAAGCGCTTGTTGCTGTTGTTGAAGAGCTTCTATCTGGTTCTGTATGGCGATCTAGAGGAGATGAGTCAAGACGACAGCTGCAGAGTGCGTTGCACCTACTTGCTCAGCCATAATACCGGTGATATCGTTCTCCGCCCTCCTGTGGTTCTGGTCGTGGACAACACCCTCAGACGACTGATTCTGCTGCTGTGGGAACTGAAATCCGATATCTTCTTCGTTCAGCGGGCCCATGGGCACGTTGGAACTCGTGCGTCGGCGAGTTCCAAACATGAAGTTGGGGGCAAGCTGGGGGCGCCCGGTGGGACCAAGTACATCCTGGTCTTGCTGAGCCAACGCGGCAAAACGGGGGGCCATGAAACTTTGGGACTGAGACCGGGCTTGGTGGCCAGGGTTGGGGAAGAAATTCTCAGAGATTTCTCCGTCTTCAAAAGACGCGCCCGTTCCATCCTCTGCATCTTCAATCATCGCCCCGAGATGAGGCGAAAATGAATTGAAATTTCCAGAGAGAGCGGATGCACCAAGCGACACAGCTTTGCGGTGCCGAGCGGCATCCGATAAAGCAGATGCAGGGAAGGCTGAAGGGTTGGGGTGAAAAACGGGTGCGTTTGGAGGAAGATTAGAGGTCAGAGCCGGTGGTGCATGGATAGAAGCAGCGAGCGAGTTACTGGTGGGAGGTACTTGATTCGGAGTGGTCTTGAGATCAGCAATGACGCGCTGGAGCGAAGACAACGCATCACTAGACTCCGAGGCAGAGGCAGGCGCGGGAGAAGAAGATTGACCCATCGAAGACCGATCTTTAGCAGCACTACCTCGATTCGCCTGTGAAGACGAGGGCTGACGGTTGCGATGATTTCCGTTACGTTGACCGCCACTCAGGCTCTTGTTACGAGGCACGTCGGGCTTCCTAGCCTCTGTGGGTTTCTTGCTAGATTCTGAGCCGGATTCTGCACCACCAGCCACAGGGGTGGATTTCTTGCTCCCGGTCCTGGAAGAGGGCCTTGGGGCGCCTGAGAGATTTCCCGCAGCAGAGGAAGGCCTAGCGTTCGAAGGCATCCTCTTGGATCCGCGGAGGACACTAGAAACAGAGTTCGACTTTTTAGTGTCGTCTTTCTTGACTTGGCTTGGCGTTGGTTCGTCCGTCATTTCGGTCGTAGCGTTACAGAAATTTAGCGTTATGGGTTATCTAGGGTCTGAGAATGTCAACATGCCAGTGAGCGAGAAGAAACAAGAGACAAACCCGGTAGTAAGAAAGTGGTTGTATGCTGGAAGGCTTGCCCTGTAGGGCTTGTGGGGGGGTTATGGAGGTGAATGCCGCGTGTAGGCGTGGATGAGATTTTACTAGTTGTCGTCGCAAAGAGCAATGGCCAAGCGGCCGTGCTTCGCATTTTCCTACTCGCCTCTTTCCCACGCCCAACCACGCTTCCCGCAGCCCAGCGCTCGGATCCACTACCGGGTCCGCACCCGTGTCAATAATTATAACCCGTGGCTATCTATAGTCTAGACAACTCTATAGCTTCATGCACCCGTGAGCTTGGCAATGATCGCGGCAGTGTACTCCTTCGTGGTCGCCCTACCACCAAGGTCCCCAGTGATCGTCTTTCCCTCGGCGACCGTCTGCAATCGACACGTCAGTATCCCGAGTGTCGCACAGGACCCAGCCGTCACTTACTTCGAGGGTCGCCTTCTCGATCTTCGCTGCATGCTCATTCAGGTTCATGTGTCTGTAACGAGGTATATCGGATCAACCAGGAATCCTACCCCATCGGAACATTAACGTACCTCAGCATCATCAAAGAAGACAACAACAGTGCGGTCGGATTAGCTAATCCCTTCCCTACGAATATTGTCAAGCCAACAGCCATCGGGGACATGTACAAACTAGGCACACACCTGCGATGTCGGGGGCGGAGCCATGTACAGCCTCGAAAATAGATGCATCCTTGGGAGGTTTTAGCATATATATTCAATTATAAAACGTGCATACCCGTCCAATGTTGCCAGAAGGTGTTAGACCAAGACCACCAATCAGACCAGCACACATATCTGACAAAATATCACCATAAAGGTTGGGCATCACCATGACGCGGTTCGAATATGGTGCCGGATTTTGTACGATCTGCTCAAGTAATTATCCGACTGTCATCCACCTGTTATGCGTAAAGCGTACCTGCAGGCAAACTCGGTCCAATAAATCCTCGTCGTACGAAATATCCGGGAAATCTTTTGATACGTGTCGGCAAGCCGACAAGAACATACCATCCGACATTTTCCTGCCCAAGTTAACACGAGAACAAACATGCTCTTGTCCCGGCTTACATGATGTTGGCCTTGTGTACCGCTGTCACTCGTTTTTTCCCACTAGCTTGCGCATGGTGGAACGCATATCGGGCCACGCGTTCCGACGCGTCGTAAGTGATGAGTTTGATGGATTGCACAACCCCGTCGACGATCTAGAATTTCCACGTAAATGAGAAGGACTTTCCAATGCCAAACAGCACACCTCGTGTTCAATGCCCGAGTATTCGCCTTCTGTGTTCTCACGGATGAGAACCGTGTTAACATCATCGTAAGGTGTCTTGAAGCCTTTGATCGAGACACACGGGCGAACATTGGCAAAAAGATTGAACGTCCTGCGGAGCGTCAAGTTGAGAGAGACATGACCCTTGCCGACTTGATACACGGAGTGAAATCATGGGTACAAGCTATCGTTAAAGTCGAGCTTACTTGGAGTTGCCAAGGGACCTCAAACCGACTCAGTACCCAAGAATCGATGCTTCTAATGAACACACCTTTCAGGGCGACGGTGTTCTTCCTGACTGAATTGATTGCTGTGTCTGGAATAACAGTTTTGCCACCTTTTAAAACGGGTGTGACGCTGACTTCTTCCCATTCGATTGGAACCTAATTCAACACTGAGCGCACCGGCGGCCCGCACACGACAGAAACATACGTTAGCGGCAGAGTAGATGGACTTGACCGATTCACTGATTTCCGGACCAATACCTGGTTCTGACGTCAACCCATAACCCCAAGGTGGTATACACGATATCCTGACCATCGCCCGGAATCAGAGTCACCGTGTATTTTCCCTGGGCAAGGTAAGTGGCATGCACGGAATAACAATGTGCTACCCACATGAGTGCCCTTGTGCCCAGCAAACTCACTGGTTGGAGCTGCAGACGCGTATCGCCTGCAGGACTGTAAACAACGTAAGAAGACTACTTCGCGCCAAGAGAGAACTAACTTCTACCTGCAAAAGCCTCGTCGAAAAACCAGAAAAGGACCTATGGGCCAACATTTCGAGACAAGGAAGGAGCAAAGAACAGAAAAAAGTGATGCGAACAAAAGTCTAAGCTTGGGCACGGGTACACACGGATGGACCACATTTCCACGTGGAAATGCGACGTATCTATGCCCATTTCAGGAAACCATCGCATGTCACTCGGATCACTGCCAGTTTATCGCGCTCTCGCACGCGTAGATAGAAACGGTGGCAGAATCCACCACTACGTAAAATACACGGGGTGAACGGTGAGGCCGGTGGTATCCACCCAGATGATGTATATGGTATGTATTCAGAAACACTAGCCGCTCAATAGTCCATCCAGCTGTTGTCGGTACTGCTCCATCGTCCTCTCCATCTCTGCCTCTTCCAACCGGTCCTGTGTAGACTTGATTTTGAGTGTCAGCAAACAGCCGCATCAGGGAGTACCTAGACTCACTGGCAATTCCACTGCCACAGTACCTGCTTGCCCGAGCTTGCCGTTGGTAAGTTCGAACAATACCTTGTCTACTTCCGCATCTGCTTCCTCTTCTATCTCTTCTTCCTCGTCCATTTCCAGCGTGTCTTCAAGCATCTCCTCCATTATACCAGCCTAATCATTCAATTTTAACGTCTGTATCCATGATACATTAAATACCAAACCTTGGTCATCTCCATGCCCATCTCTCGTATGGTCTGGCTGATTTGTGGAAGCTTGACGAGTGAACTCGAGAGCTTCATAATCTCCGTGGACTTTTGCAGCGATCCGGTGACTTTCAGCATAGCTAAGAAGGGTGTGAGCCTTGGACTCGGAGCTAAGATGCAATATTGTATTGCTCACCGAGTTGCTGTGTCAGCTGGACCCCGATGGAACCCAAACGCGCTTTACTGACCGACAATCGGTCCTTTTGTTTGTTGCTCCGTACGACTTCCTTGGCAAGTATCCGCGCAGACTTGACATCACCTTTGGTCGCGAGTTGCTTTACGGTCGTTCGTGCCTTGGCGGTCGCTGCGTCGAGCTAGGGCGTGAACGTCGAGTAAGCACAGTATATGTGGGAATCCAACAACACTGACCTGCCTCATCTCTCTATCCAGCTGTCGACTCTCCGCACGTATTTTAGCCTGCCATGCTCGTACTCTTTCTTCTGGAGTTGGCCCGTACAGAAAGCGGTTGATCGACTGCATGAGCAATTTATGAGAGTGCGTGCTCAGAGGTGCCACCGCCGAATAAGTAAATCCCAAAAAGGGTATAAGGTGGTGCTATTCTATATCCATCGATCTCGGCCGCAGAGTCACCTTCGGGATCCGGGATGCCTACAGTTCAGATCTATCGACGTGTTGGTGATGCGATTCAACACCGGGAATACACGAGCGGTGCTAATCAGGCAAGCTTAACTATTCTGCAGCCACGTTAGTGTACCACTACTCAGTATCTTTTTTTTTTCCATCGTATTGCTGCCAGGCATAGAATCTTATGATACTTCTTGATTCTTGATTCATGATAATGTTTCCCTTTTCATGTACGATGTCACCCGGTGGGCTCGAGTCGAACTTCAGCATATTCCGCAGAGGGTCAGAGGATTAGAGACCGCCTCATTCCACCGACAAATCGATTGAGACCGTAGCCAATGGGCGAGTCAGGCCAGAGTATGGGTCGCATTCCGGGGGGAAAAAGTGCTGTAATATTGAAAGCTACTAACATGAAAACCGTGCTCATACAATAAATACCTCTGCCGAGTCACGGAACTCGAAATTTGTTCCGTTACAGACGAACGTCTAGTATCCATTAGCAATTTAGGTGTGGACCTGTGAAAATATGTTCAGTGTCTGACCCCCTTAAATATGGCAACCACACCTCAGGTGTCTATATAGGTCCTGTTTTGATTTGACTAACAAGGTTTTCCCAATAGCTCCAATCACCGTCGGAAGCCGCAATTAAGTTGGGGTCAATGGGGGGTGGCACATTAGCACTGGCGCCCACCCACCCAGTAAAGTCTGCACCCCCGGGGCCACCCCAAGAGAGTGCAGGCATACCTGTCGGTCCATCCACGGTACTATCATTAAACGTGCTGCACCAGTGATCTAGTAGCGACTGAGCCGCGGACTCTTCATCTCCACTTGGGCTGTTTGTTCCTGCAGGCGAGCTAAGTGTTCCGTCCGTGGAAACACTGTGTTGCAGACGTTGGATGGTGGGGGATTGCATGAAGGGGGAAGCTGGGTATAGGTGAGGAGACGTGGAACCCGACGTAGTTGCCAAAATGGAAGAAAACGGGGTTTGTCCATGATGCGGGATGGCTGGTGTGGTGGACGCTTTTGAAGACAGCTGGGATTCAATTACTGTCTGATCTGGACTCTGTGCCATGCTTTCTACAGCCTGTAGGGCACGACTCTTCAAGAATTCGATAATTCTGAGCTCCCGACGAGTAGTCTCATCCATTTCGCGGACACCCTCATGATCCTTTAGAAAATCGTCCAAGATAGTGTGCATCATACCTTCGTCCTTCCCACGTGGGTGCAGAACGAGATAAATACCACTGATCATTGCCGTCTGAAACTCCCTGTACGCGTTATGAAGAGACTCACGGGTCTCTTTGGGCATTTTCTCGCGGAACGCCCTGCGAACCCCGAAGTCCTTGATAGCAGATTCGAAACACGCAGTTCGCGACCGCAAGTAGCGATCACTGCTTAGTTTACGGAGTAAGTATGGCCGGTGTAGGCCGATCCGTACAAAAAGGATCTCCGTAGTAAGCAGAAATCGATGGACGGGTATAAATTGCTTGGTCTCGTCGAGAGAGGTGTCAGGTTCCAATGCAAAATGAGGCGGTAGATTGGAAACAAATTTCAGGAGTTCGTCGTCAAGAGCAATGACGTCAGAATAGTGGCTAGGGGAAACTTTCTGGTAATGATGAACCATCCGACCGATGATAGAAGCTAGTTGATGACGAAGTATGACAAAAGTCATGGTTGTGGGGTTTGTTAGAGGGGGGGGATTGCGTATCGTAGCAGGAGAGAAATCATCATCAACGTTGAGCGGAGGCAGAGTGCAAGTATAATCGTCTTGGATCGCATTGGGTCGACCAAGCACAAGGGCATAGGAACGATCCGCGTGGTACAAATACGACCTATATGATCGTTAATGCCAAACAATGGGTTGTAGGCAAAATATCTTACCAGATACGTCTACGGTTTTCTACCTGGGCAGGATCCAGTCCCTGTAGAGTTTATCAGACAAAATGGGACAGAACAACGAGGTTAAACTAACCCTGGGCGCCGCATCTCGATGCAAACCGAGGGCCTGTGCAGTTCGTACAGCCGCTCCTAGCTGGCTCCAACACTCCGTAATCCGACGGTCAAACGTCAGAAATCGGGCGCTCTGTGGACACGTCAGGTCCAGGCTTGTGAAAGGAGCAATCAATAAACTTACTAACAAGCGAGTCAGAACAATATCCAATGAATCAGGTTGAATTGCTGCTGCGACGAGAAGCGACCGTCGTGCTCCTCCGAGTGTCAGCTCCACGAAGAAAAGAAAACGCAACACCACATACATGACCAGTAATACCTTAGCGAAGTGACTCTCCTCGTACGCAAATCACCAGCAAGGTGTTCCGGCGCAAGTCGCACAGAAATCGCCAGTACGACAAATAGAAGAGGTAAAAAGCGTGCATCGTTTGTATTCGCGCCAACCCCGTTTACACAAAGAGAAGAGTATGCTGCGCGAAAGTCTTTTTCGCTCACAGGGTACCTTGTCCAATTTCTGCAAGGGTAATCAGTCCGATTCACAGGTAACAAATCTAGCAGGCGGCGCTCACATAGATGCAAAGTAATGATCGATGAGTACATCTGAGAATCGCTGCGGAGGAAGCTCTTGAAGCAGCTCCGATATTTTATGTGGAGACACTCCGCATTCTTGTACTAGACTTTTCAAGTTGTCGGCAGCGGAGGGCTCAGAGTCCTGCCGTACGGATTCTATGAGAGCAGGGGATGCAAGTGTTGCTTTGTGTTCCACACTATGAGATCCATTTTGCGCTGTAGAAGTAGCTTTATGGCCAGCATGATGGTGATCAGGGTCCCATTGCTCTTGGTGAGAACTGGCAACTACAACGTTCGCCAGCTAACAAAATACATGTCAGATCGACAATAGAGAAAATCATCAAAACATTCACTTGCTCCAATACGGAGGCTGGAGCAACGCTTCCCGAAGCGCTGTTGCCGTACCATTTCCCACTCTGGAAAGTACCTCCGCTGGGATCCTGTTCGTCTGTGAAAGAGCGATTATCTTCGTCAGCGACATCAGAACTGTCGCGATTGTGTCTATCAGAAAGTACGGCGGACGGTGATGCAGAACCGTGAAAATAATGGGGTAGCGCAAGTTCGATGATATGCTCAAGCCTTGCCAGTCGTACGCTGAGATCTTGTTCCGTCTTTCCCGGGGTGTACGCCTTACAAAGCTCAGGCACTTTTCGAGCAATACACTAAATGGCTCATCGGTAATGTTTTCGTGTTGGAGAGAAAGAGGGATCATACATGAGAACAGGGAATCTGGCGATCACACTAAAAAACGCCGATTAGCACGCCCTTCAATACATAAAAAAAGTTTATCGTCACCTTTTGCTTGCGCCGATGGCATTCTCCGCATGAAAAGCTGGGGTCACTGTGAAAAAGTTACTTGATGAGAAAAGTGAAACATACCTCACTCTCGTGCGAGCTTTCTTCGCACTAGGGTTGGACGAGTCCTCGTCCTCAGTCTTGCGCCTCTTCAAGGCGGAATGTTCGGGGACTGATGCGTGAGCGCCTTTGGCCATTTGTCCCGTCCTCGTGGATCAGAGTCAAGGTACATGATCCGGAAGTTGTTGGGGCATATCATCCGATCACGTGGTAACCACATCGCTGACTCGAGCAAGTCAGGTGCTGCGATAAAGTTGTCGTCATGTCCGGTGAGCCGGCGTGGAAAAAGACGAAACTATCCCTCGAGAGACCCTACAAGGATGACAGTGGTGCGCGCATACCAACCCTGCTCGATATTACCCTAGAGGGCGAGCAGATTGTCGAGCCGTATGGGATCTGACTTGTCGGCGCGCACTGGCTGACCTCGGACTAGAATCGAAAACCCTACCACAGTTCTTGGGGGGAATCTGCGAAGGATATTCGTCGAGCGCGGAATCGACTTTTTCGAGCGTCAAGATCAGCTGCCCATAGGCGATGCGCTTGTCGTACCGCCTCACGAGAGCTCACCAAGCTCGGAGGATGGCGAACATGCAGCAGATAACACAAGATTGACCATGACGCCCGAGCAGCTGTTCAAAATGCGAACGGAGATTTCCTCGCAGCTCTTGTGGGTACAGTTTGCGAGCTCTCGTGTCTGATCATTCACGCGAAATCTCAGTATTGCTCTAGGAGAGATGACACAAGCTAAGGATCTCCTGAGTCTCCTTTTGTCGTCTACCGCACCAGACCAGCCTTCCTCTGCGCCTTCCTTACCTTCAGCTTCGCTAACTGCTAGCATGGTTTCCAAACCACCAGCCATCAGTTCTGTCGATGCGTTTAATGCACAGCTTACGATCGGTGGTAAAGACGAGGCACTCAGGAAAGCTGCAGATGTATTTAAGCAAGCTGCGTCCAGACTAGAAACGAGCCGCTTACAGGGTGAGAAGTATTGGGTGGACGCACTCAAGATCAGAAAGGCGAACTGGTGTCTTGTCCCTGCCCCATTGCCCGTTTGGGCACCGTCAGGAAAAGGTGCGGACAGAACATCCAAGGACTTTTTGATATCTTTTGGTCTGGAAGAGTGTAGGTCCGTTATTGTGGAGTTGATCATGCGTTTTACAGAGGATTTGTAGCCCCGAAACATTTTCGGAGGAAGGCAGTAGCTCATTTGCCCACACTTGAGACAGAAACCGATATGTTCGTGTTCCCTCATCGCCAGTCAGCTCGGTTACGGGTTTCCTTGGCCCTCATGGACCTAACTGGCGTCACCCACACCGCTCACAACTCCATCGGATCTCTCGAACATCGTTCCCTGGAGGCGTCGCTTACAGATGCTCAGAGGGAAATCGTGGATGGGGAGATATTTTCTGTCCTAATCAGGGAGGCGAGCAGCCTCCCTACTTCATCTGCACAAGTCGCCGAGCGTATCATTATCATAGACGTAGACCACGGAATCGAGTTGCGGTTCGAGATGGTACGTCTCAGCCGACCACGAATGACTTTGGTTCATAGAGAAACAGATAGATACCAACCAAAGCTTCCGTGAAATATCCGGTGGGCCGAAAACCCTTGCGGCGACATGCGATCTGATACATGCCATGCTGCAAGCGCTTCTGTTGACGATGCATGCCAGTGACAAAGCTAAACGCGTGTCGGCTCCAGGTTCTGAACGACCTCCCGCCGCAGTCACCGCTCAACCATCTTCCGAGCTTCTCCAGCCGGTTATTGACTTATTGCAGTACCAGCAGTTTTGCGTCAAAATCAAGGCTGAACTCGACAAGATGGCATCCGCGTTGATACGTGCTGGCGTGCCATGCACGCTCCGATTCCGCCCCGTCGGGGAGACGGGCCAAAGTCTGCAGCGTCGACTGATGGGCGAAGATGTTTCACAGAGAATCGGGGGTGAAGCCCTGCTGCGCATCGACGAGAGGTGGGTATCGGGTATAATTTCTGTTTAGACAGGGCGAGTTAACCCTGGGCATTAGGCAAACTCTGCGCTTGACGTTTTCGTCGCCGTCCTCCTTGATTGCACATCTTCCGCAAGCGACATTATCGATTACGTCCGTTCCTCAGCTCAGTCAACTCCTCTCAGATGAAGTAGAAAAGTGTTTACTTGTCAAGCTTTGCGAATTTGGCAGCCAGTATAGTGAACGCTTTGGGGGTACTTGGTTCGTGGACATGGTCAGCGGCAGGACGATTGGCCGATGGGAAGGATGTATTGTGTCAGTTTGCCGTGAATACCAGGCGTCATCCATGATGTGCTCACTCAAATCGTAGAAATTTCAGCGTGTCGTTTGCAGAGAACTTTGCCATATGCTCCTCAGCGTTTCGTATTGGTCGGGGGTGCGACAATCAAATGTCTCACGTAGACACCTATTCCCCCCACCAACTCATCTCATTGATGTCCTGGCAGCTAGGAATCCTGGAGAAAATTTTGGCTGTACCGTAGTGCAATGTATGTATATTTTATTGATGCTAGACACTATCAGCTATAACGATATTGGCGTGAGCCTATAACGATTCATACAGTGAGAAAGTAAGCTTACCCGTTCTGTTCCTCTGTCAAGTGGATGGGGAAAAGAACGAGCAGACGCTAGACGCTATACAAGTGAACTAAAGAACTTGACTCGGCAGAAATCGAGCACGCAAGCATATTTGCCTACATATCTTAGGGCACGGGGACATAACGCATGGTCGTTTTGTAGCGCTTGGAGGAAAAAATAATGGGAGCTACTTTACTCCTCTTCCTCCTCCTCATCTTCCTCTTCCTCTTCCTCGTCACCCTCCCCAGTAGCCTCCCCACCTGACTCCTTGAAAGCTTCGATTTTAGCCTGGATAGCAGCCTTACGTTCCTCGTTGGTCAATCTCAGTTTCTTGTATTTGAGGGTCTCTGCTTTCCAATCTTTTGTCTTTTCGGTGGGCTTGAACGTGGGATCTTCGCGAATAGCAGCATATGCATTGGTATAAATCTCCTCAATGTCCTCGGATCCAACACCATCTGCGAGGTATGAAGCAAACTGCTTCTTAAATCTGTCGAGTGGGAGGAGGTGAGATCTTGCATTTCCTCAAAAAGATCGTACTTGCCGTTCGTCATCTTCTTCCTCTAGTGACTCCATGTATTCCGCAACATGGCCACCAAATATATACTTTTTCAGCACCTCGGCGTCGAGCTGCTTGCTCTCTGGGTCGTACCCAGGAAAACGCCGTTCGGAATGAGGAATGAAGATGCCGCCGTCGCTTGCACCTTTCATGGCTCCGAAGACACGGTGGCCCGTGGATGTGCGCTTCAGGCCGACGTCGAGATAGCACTTGAACGGACGGGGTGCATCGTCGTCCTCGAGAGCCTCCGTCAACTTCAATGTGCCATCGGGCTCTGTGATGCCCTCGTATTTGTCCGCAAGACCGAGCTTGGTTAGGGCGCGGCGAGCGCAAAGCAGACCTGTTGCATAAGCTGCGAGTCATCAGAGCATAGCTGCGGCACTTGACCTCAGACACCTTACCGGCCGTCCAGTTGGTCAGACCGTGGTTGATACCATATCTAGGGAGTTCTTTCGACCGAGCAGAGGTCAGGACAAAGTCACCTTGCAGACGCGCGTAGACGACCTGGACGATGATGTCCTTGTTGGTGAAACGGACGACGAGGCGGTATTTAGGGGCATTGCTAAGACGGCATGAGACAAACATGCACGACAGCGAAACGAACACGTACTATTTGTTCTTCGCTTGCGTGATAAGTCGTTTGCGGGCATAGTCTAGGGAATGGTCAGCCAACAGGTGATTGATCAATATGAGTGGCTGACAATCGGTTTTTCCCTCTCTGCGGCGACGGTATTTTACTTGGAAACGCGAAAAGTAGGCGTCGGTTTTGACCTTTTTGACGAATGGCATCTGGGGAGAGCGGATCAGCGAAACCAAGTCACCATCCCATTGCACCGTGGACCATCCAGGCACAAGGACGCAAAACAAGAGTCAGATGGATCCCACACGCATTCTCCAACGTGGAGCTGTTCTGATATGGGGTCGGACGTGAGACTCACCTTGAAGTAACTTGAGGAACGCCTCCGACGACGAGTAGACCCCCCCAAGTCGTGTACTGTAAGATTGAGTTTATTTGTCTGTGTTGATCATTGAATTATTACATAATTATTGCAGTGATTCCTCTCGGCCGCCACGCGCACCGGCGCTGCTCTCTCATGGACTCGAACTACTATTCGCAGTACGGCCAACAGCAGTCGGGCTACGACGTGAATCCTTACCACCAGCCCTACAATGGTCCGATGTACCCCATCCCCGGGACCTCCTCGTACAGTGCGCCAGTGCCAGCCAACGCATACGAATATGATGTTGGCATTCTCGCACAGCAGAGCGTCTACGTGCCCGGTGCCATGATCGACAAACGTGGAGGCGCTGGTGGTAAGCTGGCCAAAGGGGGGAAGCGAACGACCGTCCTGCGAAAGGGTGGTGGCAAGGTGTGGGAGGACCAAACGCTCCTCGAGTGGAATCCGTGTGCGCTCTCTCTATATTGTGCCGTATCTTTGTCGTTGACAACGTTTCCAGCTTGGTTCCGCTTGTTTGTCGGAGACCTTAGCAATGACGTCTCCGACGATGTGCTTGCGAACGCCTTCAATAAATACCCTTCGTTTCAGAAGGCCCGCGTCATCCGGGATAGACTGAGCCAAAAGGTCACGAGTCTTTACCATGTCATCGTGTAAATGTTTGCTGACGTATCGTGTTTGTAGGCCAAGTATGGATTTGTGGCATTTTCAGATCCAGAAGATTTCCTCAAGGCATGGAAGGAGATGGATGGTGAGTTTGTCCAGTCTCCTCCAATGCCTTTGCATAGGCTTATATACTACACAGGCAAGTATGTAGGTAATCGTCCAGTCAAACTCAAAAAGGCAGACGATAGCGCCATCAGACCGGTGGAGATTGGACACAGGAAGGCAAAACAACTGGAGAGGGACCTGAAGAAGAACCGACACAAGCCATACTGATACCAGCCTTTCGATATGGGTGGATGCATCACCAGTACGTTGGGTCGTCAGAGTTTTGAACTGCGCTCACACTGCATGTTCGTCCCAATGCCGTGCCTTGCATGGGAATATGGATCGAGATTGAACACCTTGAACAGTTTTATTAAAGCTATGTTACCGTAGTGCTTGTTAGATGGAATATAATATGTAGATGGTTCTACTGTAGTTCCGAGGACCTGCATAAGCTTAGGTCATGCGACCGCTCTATAGTCCAAGAACGTCATAGCTTGGGCTCTATACAACCTGTCTTGACGGGTGCGATTCCACTACTCCAACCTTGCGACATGGACATCGACAAACTGTTCAAGGTCGGTATTCTAGCATCTCCATACCGTCGCATTTGTCGGATTGTGCGTTAGGTGCCCAAGCTTCCCGCAGGAAGCGCAAAGCGCAAGCTGCCAGACAACCCCAGCCCCGAAATGCTCAAGAAAATGAGGCTGGAAGAGTCTGCTATGGGCCCATGTCCGCCGTCCGAGTCGAGCCCGCAAGAACAATCCGCCGCTCCGAGCTTGAAACGCGCCTCGGTAGGAGACGCACTCGAGGACGAAGACGGGGTCGACGAGTCGTTTGCGCCCGGCGGTGACGCCGACTACTACGCCGAGGAGGACGACGAAGGGCGGTTCTACGGTGGCGGCCTCACGCGCCGACAAAAGGAGATCTTGAGCGTCTTTGAGCAGGCGGAAGGCGAGGGGGTGTCGAATGAGGTGCGTTCTCTGGCGCGTCGCGTTTTCGTTTTGATCACCGGGCGCTGTGTTTTATGTTCTTGTTCGTCAGTCGGAGGAGGTGACGACCACGAGTATACGGAGGACGCTTCTCCGGTTGGAGCGCGCTGTGAACAAGAACCAGGACCAGCGGTCCAAGTATCCAGACGACCCTTCCAAGTGCGTTCCTATTTTGCGTGACATTGTGCGGGACTTATTTCCTCGCCAGGTTCATCGATTCAGAGGCTGATCTTGACAGCGCGATCAAGTCCTTGCTGCCGCTTGCACAGTCACCCGCCCTTGCATACCCAGAAATTGTCCGCTCTGGGATCGTGATACTATTGATCGGGTTGCTCAGTCACGAGAACGTGGACATTGTCATCGATGCAGTCGAGGTGTTTCACGAATTGACCGACGAGGACGTTGGCAACGAAGGGGATGAGGAAGAACAAGAGCAAAATCAGCCCGCACTCAAGATGCTCATCGAAGCATTGGCAAGTCGGTCTCCTCTCTAAGCTCTCACATGACGACACGACTCTTTCAGGTAGAAAATTCGGTGCCTGAACTGCTCGTGGACAATCTTCCTCGACTAAAGGAGGACGAAGAATCTGACAGACAAGGTGTCTTCCACATTCTCGGTGAGAAGTCTGATGTACAACGAGACCGATGCTGAGGGTCGAGTGTAGGTGTATTTGAGAATGTTCTAGGCTTCAACCCCGACCTTTCCGTGCAGCTCGTGTCCAAAACGAAAATAATGACTTGGCTACTGGAAAGGGTCCAATCCAAGACCCACGATGAGAACCGTAGTTATACTGCCGAGCTGCTCTCGATTCTACTTCAAGGTAGCGTCCCCAATCGGCGGGAATTTGGCAAAAAGGATGGGGTCGAGGTCACCCTTAAAGTGCTTTCAGTGAGCTGCCGTCGCGTCGAGGATATGCACAAGTCTTACTCGGTGATCAGCAATTTCGGTATCGCGACCCTGTCGACGCGGATGAGACGGAATTCATGGAGAATCTGTTTGACGCCTTGTGTTCGGCGTTAGCGGAAACCGAGATCAAGGCATTATTTTTGGCCAGCGAAGGCGTGGACCTCATGGTGTTGATGATGAAGTTGGTAGACCGTTGTGCCTCACCCCGATTTGAGCTGATGGTCGTTTAGGGAGAAACGTCAATCCAAGTCTCGGTCGATAAAAACGCTAGATTACGCCATGTCGGGACCGGCGGGTTCAGATTTATGTACCAATTTTGTCGATGCGCTTGGGCTCAAGACGTTGTTTGCGGCATTGATGGGCAAGGTTCGTTCGCGACCCGTGCGTTGTTGGCAGGCTACTCACGCACCGCTCTAGACCACCAAGAAGCAAAAAGTGACGGCGCCCGCTTCCGAGGACGTGTCTCATATTCTAGGCATTATGTCGTCGCTGCTGTCGAACCTGCCTTCCGACTCGACGCATCGGATGCGTCTGCTGACCAAGTTCGTGGAGAGCGACTATGCCAAGGTGGACAAGCTCTTGGAAACACGCGAAAATGCGCTCGGTCGGCTAAAATCGATTGATGCAGGGATCGAGGCAGAGAAAAAGGTATGCTTGGCCGTTGCTTGTGGCGATCGATCGAACCAGATCACACACAGGAACTGATCACCGAGGAGGGCGAAGTCGCTCCCGAGAATGAAGACTTGTTTTATCTGCGTCGTCTAGACGGGGGACTGTTCACTCTACAGACGTTAGATTACATCCTGGCTTGGATCGCAATGGAAGATGACGGGGCAAGTCATTGGTCCGTGGACGAGCCCCTTTGCTGACTTGCCTTTTCTGTAGATTCGCGCCCATGTCACGCAGATGCTGGAGAGGAAGAACTTGTCGCTCGAGAGCATTGTTCAAACACTAATGGCGTACCACGACAACATCGATGTGGACGAGTCTGAGCGCGACAAAGCTCAAGCAGGGCTGACGCAAAAGGCGATCCTCGAGAACCTGGTCGTCTTTCTCAAGGCATGCTCATGAGCATGTCGGACATGACCGTCGTATTGGTGCATGCAACTACACATTTTGTGGTAAGGCCTGCGTGGATGCCAGTGTAGCAGAGGCAAACAACATTTCTAATGTACCCTTTGCTTTCATCAGCTCTTTCTGGAAGCGGATCTCTGCGAGGACCTTCTTTCGTAGGCGAACAACGAGTGAATCGATGAGGGGAGACTGACCCAGCACGGGGGCGTACATGTCTTGGGTAGCGCATTACAATGGTGTCAATACAACGCAGGAAGGACTTACCCATGAGTAGCATGGAGATGTCACAAATCATCTCACCGAAACGAGGATCGGTGACGTGCTTGACAAGGAGGCGCAGGACAGGCTCCAGCAGGACGTCGTCCCGGCCAGAGAGCGCGCTACGGAGGCCATCGCGATGGATGAGTTCTTGTATCAATGAAAACGTTGTGATAGGTGGGACACTCTAGGGAGGGATGACATGCTTGAAAAGATGAGGGATAGGTGGACCTACGTTTCGGAGGACGGCATCCAAAGCAGCCGAGTACTTGAATGACTTGAGTAAGCGGTCGTATGGTCTCAGGCGGGGTGCTCGTCTGGTCTCTACTCTGAGCTCGTCGGCATCGCCGTGGATGATTTTTTCGGTTTTGGCTCTGACGCGGCCCTGGCCGACAGACGAGATGGCGCTCCCGAGGAAGGATTCGTAGGTGCTGGTTGGCATGGCATCGGCCAAGTCTGGGGCGCTTTGGGATGCTTTGGGCTGTCGTTGACGGACGGAGAGGGTGCCGTCCGACATGCCGGCGGCGATGTGAGTCGAGTCTGGCTACAGACCGGATGAGCCAGGGTGAGAGCTGCTACGACGCACTGCCTACCGAGATTGCAAGAGAGAGCACGGGGGCAGGATAGCGGATCGTGTGGACGACCTTGTAGGAGGCAATGTCGTACACTTTGACCATCTGGTCGAGGCTGCCCGTGAGGAGACGGGCGACGCTGGGGTCAAACGCGAGGGACGTGATGGTCTTTTGGTGGTTGGAGAGAGCACGGATGCAGCGACCGCCGGCATTGAGGTCCCACATGCGCAGGATGGGGCCTGCGGCGGACAGCGCGACGGTGCCGGAGGGGAGCATGAGTACCTGCTCTACGGGGGCGGCGTCGGAGGAGGCGGAACGCATGACGAGCTCGCACTGGCCGGTGCGCGAGTCAAAGAGCCTCACGGTCGCGTCGTAGGAGCCGGTGAGGACGAGATGGGGATTGGCGGGGGAGACCTGGCCAGAGCGGACGTAGTCGGTGTGGTCGGCAAAGGTGAGTAGATCGGACTGGGAGGGGACGTCCCAGAGCTTGACGGTGGTGTCATCGGAGCAGGAGAGGACACGGGTCGGGTCGAGCGGGGAGAACTTGGCGACGTGGACGGGCTGCTTGTGGGCGTCGAGGGTGCGGAGGATGGCGCGGGAGGCGACGTCGAAGAGCTGGACGAGGCCAGAGTCGTCGGCGGCAACGAGGAGCCTGCCGTCTGCGCGGAGGTGTGCGCTGCGTGCGACGTCCTTGAACCTGGATATGGTCTTGACGACGCGTTGGGTGCGGGGTGCGTATATCTGCACGCGGGTCGCTGCGGTGACGGCGTACCTGTGTGGCCTTGCGGGGCAAAAGTGCACCGCGGTGACGGGCGCATACTCCTTGACGAAGACGGGCCGCCTGAACTCGCGCCAGTAGCGCGACTCGGGCGCGCGTCGGGGCCCGTGCTGGGCGTGTCGCTGCGCCACCACCCGCTGGTACTCCATCGTCCTCGTGGTACCAGTCCAGTCTGAGGACCCCGCAGCCACGCAGACCCCCGGGCAGAGATCAGATAAGATCATCGATTATCGCCTCCCCCTCCTTGTCCTTTTCCATCATGTTGCTCTACACAGATGTCGTGACCGACGACGAGATGTTCTCCGATGCCTTCCCCATGTGCGTCCCCCACTCTCTTCCCCGTGCCGCCCCTCACCCCCCCCAGGAAGGAGGTCGACGGCATCGTTTACGAGGTCGAGTGCGCCATGATCGTCGTTAAAGAGGGAGAGGTCAATGTTGGCACGTAGCCCCCCCGTTCTATTCCCGCCCGCTCACCTTTCCACAGGGGCCAACCCGTCCGCCGAGGAGCAAGAGGACGCCCTCGAGGATGGCGCTCAGACACTCAACAACGTAGTCCACTCCTTCCGCCTCCAGCCGACTGGATTCGACAAGAAGAGCTACATGGTCCACATCAAGGTGCGTCCTATCGCTTCGCATGCACCTTCCCGTCACCATCGCCCCCGCACTGCAGGATTACATGAAGAAGGTCAAGGCACACTTGGAAAAGAACAAACCAGACAGAGTCACTGCATTCATGGATGGCGCTCAGAAATTCGTTAAAAGGATCGTGCCCTTGATCGACAAGAAGGAATTCGATTTTGTCCGTCCTCCTTCCCCCCCCCCTCGTCTCTGTTCTGAAAACCCCCCAGTACACCGGCGAATCAATGAACCCCGACGGCATGGTCGCACTGCTCGGCTACCGTGTACGTCCCCCTACCTTGTAGCCCTCTGCGTTGATGCTCATCCAGCCACCAGGAGGATGGCATAACCCGTGAGCGTCCCGCATAACCTCTTCACCCCCTCCTTCTCACCTTCTTTGGAGCATATTTCATTTTTTGGAAGGACGGCGTCAAGGAAGTCAAGCTGTAGCTCAGCATTATTAGGTTGCAGATCAGATTTATATACAAAGCTCGAAATAGACATCCATGTTTTGATCTCCTAATTTACCGCCGTTGCCACATGTCATAGTTCGTCGTGCGCAGCCTTGGGAGTCTCAAACACAGCCTGACCTTCCACTGGTGTCTCTGCAACCGGTGCAGGCCTGAGATCGTTCTTTGCATGTTCCTCCACGAATGCGATCAAGCTCTCCAACGCACGATCGCCATCATAGTCGATGAACTCTCGTGAACCCGCAGGTTTGAACTTCAACGTCGGGAAGCCGCCGATACGGAAAGAAACAGACTCTGGGAGATCGTTCTCCTGAGCTTCGAGCTTTGCACTGAGGAAAAGTGAGCTTGACAACAACACGAACCAGCTACCCGCTTCTCACATGATGATCTTGTCCTTGACATTAGCAAAGTGGTCGCCGAGGGAATCCCAAGTAGGCTTCAGGCGCTTGCAGTGACCGCACCTTGTGAAACAACTCAGGATGGTGAGTGCAATCACAAAAAAGCACGACGTACCAAGTAGCGTAGAACTCGATAAACACATCCTTCGAGTCATCAAATGCGACTTCTTCAAACTGTTGGCCGACGAGGGTAAACACGCTCTCGTCCTGAGTCTCGGGAATGGGCTGGCTCTTCAACTTGGCAAGGAGCTTGCCGTCAACGTAATCGGCAACCATTGCCGAAATGGCTTCGGGCTCAACTGCCTTGTCCTGGTCATAGGGGTACTTGAGCTGCTTCTGAAGATCTTGGATCACAAAAGTCGGCCACTTGGGCTCGGCCACGTTGAGAGCCTTGGCATGATCAGCAAACTTGTTCGCATCGATCCAGACAAAGTTGACTTTGCCGCGGTACTGAGCCGCGACAGGCCGAAGTGCGTCGATGTAGCCCTGGCTACTCTCATCGCTCGGGTCGACAAAGAGATACGCTAGGGGCTTTCCGCTAGTAACATAGACGGGATATGTTTCGCCGTTAACTTGGCCGAAAATAGGAACGGAGAGTTGTTGAATCCACTCCTCAACGTCCTCCGCAGTGGCAGAATGGACGGGGTAAGGGTACTCCGTCTTATGCTCGTCGAAATTGCGGTATACGACGATGGCTGGAGGTGTCACGCCCGCAGCAGCAATGGCCTCGGGGTCAGTGGACAGACCAAACATATAACTTTCACGGTTCTTTTGAGCGGCGGCGCTAAATTGAGCGGCAGGTGCATCAGTTTCTGCTTCAAGATAAGCAATGGCGACGAGCTTGTCCGCGTTTTGGAAGTCAATGAGATTGGCAGCCGTGACTTCGGAAATTGCAGGCAGTGATTGTCTTTGCAACACGCGTTATTCGCGGCGACATAAACAAAAATGGACGGCACATACTTGATCATGTAGCTCACGATGCCGTCCGCCTTGCGGGGCCCAGTGTAGTCTGTGGGCTGGCCATTGCGGAAGACCTTGAGTGTCCTAGACGAAAGACGGCGTGAGCACACGACGCGGGATATCACCGACAGAAACCATCACTTACGGGTAACCCTGCACTCCGTGAGCCTGGCAGAGTTCGGCCTGGTCAACGCAGTCCACCTTGGCAAGCTTAATGTTGCTCTCCTTGAGCGTCGTGGCTGCCTCTTCGTAGTGCGGCGCCAGCGCTTTGCAGTGTCCGCACCTGCGCGTTGAATTGGGGTCTATCCAACAATGACGAACGGCTGCGGTAGGACCTACCATGGAGCAAAGAACTCGACGAGGATGAGGGGCTCCGGGGTGACGGTGGACTCGAACGTGTCCTGGGAGAGGTTAAGGACGTCGGAGGCCTTCTCGGCGTCCGCATCAGCAACGACAAGAGACGCAAGAGCGACTGCAGAAGCTGCCGAGACGAACGAAGTGAGACGCATCGTCGACGGACGTTGGTGGGCTGAGAAGGAGTGGGGTGGAGAGAATAATGGTACTGCTTTTAATATTTATGCGCCCGAGGCGCGCATACGTGTCAGTTACATCAGCTCAGACGTCGCGCCAGGCACACTTGTTTGGTGACTATATAACTACAGGTAGCTAGAGACAAGCAGCTGCCCTCAGATGTTTGAGAGCTCAAAGTTGGAACCACGCTGTCGGCCTCCACCATAGCGTCTTATTTCGGGGGTGAATTGTCGTGGGGGCGGAAAGTCGGCTATAGGAAATTTATGGGACCCACCTTCTGGAGGAGGTGAAGGAACTGGGAGGAACGCACTGTCAGTCGTGCGCGCCGCAAGGGGCGGAGCGAAAACTCACTCTTCCGACTGGGGGGGGACGGCCTCGTACCATTCACCCGGCCGTTCGGTGACGGTCGAGGCGGTGCTTCGGACGGTGCAGGGGTAGAAACGACCCGTGGTCTCGGAGGAGGTACCAAACTCGCTCGGGCAGGTGATGGCCCAAGAAGGGGTGGCGGGGTGGTGGAAGACTCTGCATCGGACAGCGCCCTTACGTGGGCGGGGAGAACGGGTGGCCCATCCGAGACGGGCACCTTTCGAACCGGAGGTGGAGGTGCCACTCGGGCAGGTACAGAGCCAGCGATAGAGAAAGGCCGAGCGGGGGGGGGGGGAGGGATCGTGCATGGCGGGCGTGTTGGGGCGGCGGTGCCGGC